>PVKA01029794.1:9071-28038 GCA_004027165.1 Ctenomys sociabilis
AAAAAAAAAAAAAAAAAGACAAAAAAAAATGAGTTGGGACATGCTCCCACTTTCTATTTTCTCAAATGCTTGTTGTAAAATTGATATTAATTCTTCTGTAAATGTCTGGAAGAATTCACTAATAAAGTCACCTTGGAATTTTTTAAAAGTACAAACAGTCCATTTTTTTTTAATATATTTGGTAAAGGGTCTCACTACACAAATCAGACTCACTCGTAGTGACTCTCCTATTTTCAACCTCCCCAACCCCAGGGCTGTAGGCTTGGTGCACACCACCATGCCCCATCTTGGTGGTCGGCTCAGTGGGCCCAGTGGAGACAGGGCCAGAGCAGTATGTGGTGTTGGGGATCAAGCCCTGGTCCCTGTGCTTGCCTAAGCAGGCACTTAGTCTGCTGAGCTATCTCGCCAGCCCTGTCTCCATAATTGTTACAGGGCTTTCTCGGTGGTTTATTCCAACTTGGTTGGGTTTGGGTAGCTTGTGATATTGAGGCATTGATCTGTTTATTTTAAGGTGTTGAATTTATGAGCTTAAAGTTGTGTAGAATATCTGCTTGTTGTCTTTTTAATGGCAGCAGATCTGTGGCTGGTATTCTTTGTCTACTTTCTGCTATTGGTAGTGTACCTTTTTTACTATTCTTGTCAGTTTTCCAGGGATTTATCCGTTGTGTTGAATTAAGAATCATTGTTCTGTCACGTTGGTTTTTTTCTGTTGTTTTCCATTTCACTGGTTTTTCCTTTCACTTTTACTTCTTTTCTTGTGCTTGTTCACTCTGGGTACAATTTTTTTTTTTTCTAGTTTCTTAAAGTAAGAACTTTGATTATTGACTTTTTGGTTTTCTAATGTTAGTATTTGGCCCTGGAAGTTTTCCTCCTGGCCCTGTGTTAGCTGTACCTCCAAGTATTGGGTATTTTTTCATTAGCCTTGAGATTCCCGCTTTAACCTATGAATTATTTATTGGCATGCTGATTAACTTCCAACTATCCAGAGATTTCCCTATCATTGCCCGCTGTCACTGAATTTTATTATTTTAATTTTATTTTAAAGAGGAAATAAAAAACAAATAACAAGAACAAAGACAAAAACAAAATAACATAAAACAATAAAATGGTACCGAATTAATTTCAAAACAAGAATAGGAAATTAACAATGGTTGCTATACTACATGTTGTTATCATCAAATTTGTTGCTCAGATTTGTCACTGAATTTTAATATTTTAAAATATTAAAATTTGATATATATCACCATGACAATAAGACTTTATTGATTCCACTGTTATTTTACTAATACTGGGAACAGGAAAAAGTAGGTGATTGGTAAATAAAGATGAATGATTGAAATTTTAAACTTAGAAGTCAAGGGAAGATGATAGGTTTAAAAGAGGTTGGCAGGTTGGTGTGGTGTCACACACCTGTAATCCCAGCACTCAGGAGGCTGAGGCAGGAGGAACTAAAAGACAAAAAAATAAAATAAAAATATGGTTGCCTCTTATTTTATTCTTTTTGAAGACACTATGGTTTTATTGTTTGCTTTATTATTGTTTGTTTGTTTGTTTGTTTGTGATGCTAAGGACTGAAGCCAGGGCGTACTATAATGAGCTATATCTCTAGCTCCTCCCTTTTTCTTAATTTTTGGACAGGGTCTCATTAAGTTGCCAGCGCTGGCCTTAAATTTGCAGTCCTCCTGCCTCAGCCATCCAAATAGCTGGAATAACAGGCAGGAGCAACCACACCTGCCCAGAAGCTGTGTCTTATACTTTCCACATTCCTTGCAATGAGCATGAATTACTTTCACCGTCCAGTACAGAAATTTAAGCTGGAAGCTGCTATTCTGACTACTTTTGCTCCTTTCTCCACAGGTTGTATTAGAATTCAAGTTGCTGAAAAAAGCCAAAAGATGCGAGGCAGAACCACAAAATGACCCTCAGTGAGGTCCCAGGGCTCCAAGTCAGGAACAGATCCTGCTGCCTACACCTCCAACTTTTGTGACCTTCCAAAAGTACCGGGGCCCTACCTTGAGTTCGTGGGAGTCCCTCTTCCTCTCCGCCATAGGGTGCTGCAGTAGCCAGAAGCCAAGACGATGCCAGCACCAAGGGCTTGGGCTTCCAGCCTCCAGAACGATACAGAGAAATAAGCTGCTTTCACTTGTGGATCATCAGCCTCTGGTATTCTGTTGCAGAAACAGAAAGCAAACTAAGACAGATGGCTAACAGGAATGAGAAAAAACTTGGCTATGTAAAGCCACTAAGATCCGGTGGTTATCAGTGCCTGTGCTTACAGATGCACACACGTGGGCACACGCACACACACATACGTGTGAGTGCATGTACGCACACTTGACTTTCACGGTGGTGTGCAAAGGCAGTCCCGAGATCATGGAAGAATGGGGAAATCATGTCATTTGCATCTCTGAAAAATCTCATGATCTGGCTTGGCAGACGTGCCATCCTGGTAATGTGTAATGATAACAACAATAAAAGAATGGGCAGCTCAAGGTGACGATGCTGAGAAGTTTGCACAGCTACAGCTGAAAGGCAGAAGCAATCAAGCAAAGTCCAGGTTAGAGGAAGAGTGGCTCAGGCCAGGGAGCTCCCCTCCCCCTCCTCTCCAGTCCCTTCTCCATGCTCTGTCTGTCCTGTGAGACCACCATGTGATGCCATGTTACAGGCTCCTTCCCTCAGGCACCTGGCGGCTCAATCAGTGGGAGCTTTGGCAGAAGACTAGAGGAAGGTGAGTGGAATATTTTCCCCCAGCTCTCTCCTCACAGGGTACCCACAGGCTGGTCACACCTGGGCTGAAGCTCTCAGCTCCCCTCCTTCCAGATTTTGGTAACACTTGGCCCCTCGGCCCTCAGACTCAGGGTGGCAAGAGTTCCCGGATGCCACAACATTCTTCCCACTTCCCTATACTTTCCCCACACCTTTGCAAATGGTCTTTAAGAAAGGACTCTGGGAAGGGCCCTAGTTTAAATGTGCTGTTTCCTGATAGAGCCTCATTGATGAATCTTTGGGAATTTGACAGTTGAAAGGAAACAATCATGCTCTAATTACAGAGCCAGCTGGAGAAAGAGGCAGAGAGCTTTTAAATAGTAATTCATTCTTCATTATGAATGAATGATCAAATAGCTTTGCACCTCTCCAGCTAAATTGAGAGATTCTTTTCTAAAATTAAAAAGCACTGGAGGCCAAGCACTGGCCTCTGCATCTGCAACAGTGAACAGGCCATCAGCAGAGCCTCGGTCTCACAAAGCCATTTGCCAATCCTGGGGGTACACAGCCAGGCACTGCCAAGCCAGGGAGCTTCCCTCCTGTCCCCTTCTCTGACAAAGTTGACTCCAGAATTCCTACCACTTTGCTCACCTTGATCCTGAGGACAGAGGCTTAACTTGTAGGTGCTCAAGAAAAATTCTAGCCAAGTTTCTAGTGGGCACCCACACAGTTGCCTAGGAAGGAGGTGACTTCTCTCATCACCCCGCCAAACAGGAAGTTCCCTTTAGTCCTGCCTCAGGATGGCAAAGTCACCAAAGTCCTTCACTTACTGGCAGGATTTCCATGTGGAAAGCCAGAGGAGCCTTAGAAGAGCTGAATTTGGGAGCGTTCCAGGCCCTACAGTCAGTCTTCCTATCCACAGGTTCTCACTCCTTAGCTGTAGTCTGCTCAGGACAGATGTGCAGCGAAGTCTGGGATGGGTGCTCCCGCACTGCCTGACACAGGAGGAGGAGCGGACACCTGATTGCTGCTCTGAGACTAGACCGAGGCCTGACCAGTTTAAGCACATCAGGGTGTCGTGTTGGAGAGTGCTCCGGCACCAAATTGGAAGCTGACAGCAGATTTTACTGTGTTGCTGTGGACATGTATTTCTTCCAGAACAGGTAAGATATGAGAAGAACAAAGGTGGGGCCTGTCCATGTGCCAGCCTTGAACAACTGGAAGGAGGAGGTGAAGAAGTGGGGCGGGATGCTCTGGAAGACCAAGGATCCGAGAAGCTGCTTGCCAGGGCCTGGGCTGGTACCCACCGTGCAGCAGCAGAGGGTGATAAAACTCTCCGCAGTATAACTTGCTTTAACAATAACTTCCAGAAAAGTGGAAGGCGCAGGGAGATAGTTCAGTAGAATAAGCATTGCCTGACAGGAAAGTGGAAACATGTTTTTTTCAGAAAACAAATACCAATTCAGAGATCAAACAGGAGAGAAATTTCTCCTTACCATCATGATAATAATCAGGGTGCAATATGCATGCGTACTGACTCCCCAAGATGCATGGAATTATTATGTGTTATAAACATATACTAATACAAATGATAAAGAAAAAGTGGATTAAGACTGAAAAACACTTTCAGAAAATTCTTCAGAGAGGGAATGAAGAAGGCAAGAAGCATGAAGGGCTGGTCCCTGCCCCCACAATCCTGTCTGAGTGGCCAGTTGCTGGGACACATGGTTTGGGGTCAGAGTAAAGCACCATTTCTCTACAGAGATTTTCTTTTTTTAAAATAATTTTACTGGGAAACAAATAGCAATGAGACAGTTTCAAAACCAATTAGTAGGACAGTTTCAATAATTAATACATCGCATACTGTTGTCTTCTTAGTGGTTATTCATAGTACAAGATGCAGACATAATATACTGTCCACAAACATTAGTACAAATTTTTCTATTCATTGAATTAAGAGAAAGTAGCTGAATATCTAGCCTATTTTGTATATGCACATACAAAATGGTCCTTCATTTGTACCTCCTTCTTTTGTTCATTTGTTTAGATTTGTCAGAGATGGGTATTCCTTTGCCATTCAAATATCATAGGTGCATGAATTCAGCAAAATAATCCAGTATAGTCCAGTAGAACATAATAGTAGTGGGTTATCCTCAGGACTGGCAATGTCAGAAATTGTTGACTTGAGCCATTTACAGCTCAGCATATTAATAGGGCTTTATTTTATACCTTATGTTTATACTTTTCTGCTGAATGGTTAAGACCAAGATAAATCAAGACCTATATAATAATAAATGTAACTTTTGTATCTGAGAAGGTCAGTCAAGTCCCCTCAGGATTTATCCTGAAACCCTGTATTGCAATTTGTAGATCCTCTGTCAGTGTCAGCCATGTGGATGAGTCATGGACATTGCTTGACCAATTTGCTATCTGTGAAAGTCTGAGAGAATGTTTTCTCTCCATGTGACTCTCCTTAGGCACATCTACGTGTATCATTGATCAATGTCCTCTGTGGCCCCATAATCATAATCTCCTTGATCAGAAAATTTGGGACACAACTGATTATAGGATGTTTCCTGGATGCCTGTGGTCTCTCTCTCTCTCTCTCTCTCTCTCTCTCTCTCTCTCTCTCTCTCTCTCTCTCTCTCTCATGCTCATAATCATGCACAGTCACACAAGCTCATATCCACATCCACATATGAGCTTCTACTCACATACCTACATACACACACCACCATGCATGACACACGTGTGTGCACAGGTGCATATACATTACTTGGAGGATATTAACACCTTGAGTCAAGAGAAACAATGTCTTTACTGCTTCCTGCGTTGGACCTGAGATGCTCATTTGATAGTTTTAATGACCACCATCTTACTTCCCCAATTCCTGGTTCTACAGGAGCCTCTCACATTAGCCCAGAATCCCTATTCACATATAAAGCCCCAAATGACTCAGTATGGCATTTCCCTTGACATCCAAAACAGATAGGAGAGTCTAACATGGCCCTGAGTATTGATGTCCTTTAAAACAAAAAAAAGGAGTCCTCTCTTAGAAAGGCTCTTAGCCCAGGTCTCACTCACCATGAGGCCAGGGCAGCTTGTTCTGTGTGCAGGAAACTCTCCTTGCTAGCCTCTATGTCAGTGCTGAGAGGCTGCCCTCAGCTTTCTGTAGGTTTTGTTTGTTTGTTTTTGTTTTTTCTCAGTACCGGGGATTGAACTCAGGACCCTGCACTTGCCAGACAAATGCTTATTCTACTGAGCTATCTCCCTAGCCCCTCTGCCCTCAGTTTTCTGCCTTGCACTGGGCTAGGCTATGAGCTGGCATCCCTTTTGGAGTTCCAGTTGACCACCCACCCACCAGTCCTAATGACATCTGATGAGGGGGCATCTGCAGTATGGCCCTTGTGTCCAAAACCTGCAGAAGTTGTCATCTAGAGCTAAGTCCAACCTACAGAAACTATCTAAACACTTGGGAGGCCAAAGCAGCTCCATGGCCCAGTGCCATTGGGGCATCCAGACACTATGTGTTATGGGAACTCCAGAGGGGGCAGACTGTGGCACAACAGAAGGTGTGAGCAGCTTCCTGGGTGAGGGAAGCTTCTGATGGACCTTGTTATGGGTGAATTGTACTGGCAATTGTATCCCCTCAAAGTTTATGTGCTCATCCCTTAAACCCCAGTATCTAAGAATAAGACCTTATAAGGAAATAGGGCCATAATACATATCACTAGTTATAAGGAGACCGCTTAGGTCAGGGAGGGTTCCTAATCCAATAAGACTGGTACCCTAATTTTAAGTTAGAGACAGACACACACCCAACTGGAAGAAGATGTAAAGATAAGGCAGAGTCTAGAGTACTGCATCTCCAAGCCAACCTCTGCCAACACCAGCCTAGAAACTAGAAGAGAGACAAAGAATACTTCCCAGGCTATAGAGATAGCTCAGCAGTCTATGCGCCTGCCTGGCCAGTGTGAGAACCCAGGTTTGATCCCCAGCACTGCACGCCACGCTGGCTCCATGCTGCGCTGGCCACTGAAACCACGTGTAGTGGTGTGCACCTATAATCCCAGTGCTGGAGAGGATGAGCTAGGAGGATCGCTATGAGTCTGAGCTGCACAGCAATATCATGTATAACATAAATAAATAAATGGGCCAGGGAGATGGCTCAGTAGAGTAAGGGCTTACTGGCAAATGCAAGGTCCTGAGTTCAATCCCTAGTAATGCAAAAAAAAGAAAGAAAGAAAGAAAGAAAGAAAGAAAGAAAGAAAGAAAGAAAGAAAGAAAGAAGGAAGGAAGGAAGGAAGGAAGGAAGGAAGGAAGGAAGGAAGGAAGGAAGGAAAGAAAGAAAGAAAGAAAGAAAGAAAGAAAGAAAGAAAGAAAGAAAGAAAGAAAGAAAGAACAACAACAAAAAAGAATAGCTTCTCTCTCACTGGTAGCAGGAAACCAAAAAGACACCTCAGAAGAAAGCAAGCACTGATCCTGGTTTCTGACTTTAGCTCAGAACTAGAGCCCTGTCTGTTGCTAAGCACCCAGGCTGTGATTCTTCTTCCCGATGGCTCTGAAGAGCTAATGCAGCCATACGAGTCAGCAGGGAATTTGTAATGCACCCTGAAACCAACTTGCTGCCTATGGTTGGAAAAGATAGAACCGGAGCATCCCTGCCCCTCCCACCCTCCTTGCCTGCACAGTTGTTAAAAGTGATACAGTGGGATATACAGATTCCAGGGCCCGGCTGCGGAGCCAGCCTGCCCTTGCCCAGTTGTCAATGAGCACCTTTGGCCAGGCAGAAAAGCCAAGGAGGGAGACTTAGTGGGCCAGGGGTGGGGCTTCCTGCCAGCTGGCCCAGCTCCCCACCGCATACCTGGCTGGGAGTCAATAGGAAAACAGAGTGTTTGTAGGGCTCTGAACTGAAGGGCGTTAGATCAATGCAAAGCTAATAATGAATTAGAGACAAGTGAGATTTGTTGACTTGCTGGTGGTTAGAGCTACAGGATCTGGCATCAGCTGGTGGTCCTTACCATGGCCCTAGCTGGCTCAAGGGTGAGCAGAGGAGGGGACAGTGCCTGTTGGAGGCCACGTCTCCCGAGAAGAAAGGTTGAATCTTCACCTCTGGTACTGTGAATGTGACATTTTCAGAAAGGGTCTTGGCACACGTAATCAAGTAGAGATTGAGGCATCTGAAGCCCTTGGGTTCCAATCCAACAACCAACGGGGACACAACAAGGGAAATGTGAACAGAGATACACAGAAGTGTGCGTGCTACAGGAAGAGACAGACACACACAGAGAGGGGGCGCTACGTGTCCAGAAAGGCAGAAGTGAAAGCAGTGCCCCCCTAAGCCTCCTTGATTTCAGAGCTCTGGCCTCCCCCCAGGACTGGGGGAAGCACTTAGGAAATTCTCAGCCATGTGGTCCATGATAATGCATCACGGCAGCCATCGGAAGTGAAGACAGGGCCTTTGCATGCTGCTCAGTGGAGGGAGCAGCCTCAAGGGCACCACGGAAGAGGAAGATAAAAGACTTGAACCGCACGCTTACACAGAGGGGCTCCTGTCCTCAGCCTCCCCTCTGCACGGCCTGGCTGGGGCTCACAGCACTGCCCTGTGCAACTAGCCACCAGAACTCATGCGGCTGCGCCTGCCTTCCTGCTAATAGCCAATAGCTTCCTGCCACCTCTGCCTCCAGCTTCTTGCTGGGATCCAGGAGAATGGAGAAGTGATAGAGGGTTACAGTTTTGTAACCCTCAAAGCACTGTGTTTAGTAGAGAAAGAAGAAACGACACCAGCAGAGGGTCACATTCCACTCCTTGGAGCTGGCCTTTCACTGCCCTCAAGAGCTCTCCCCACCTGCCACCACCTCCTTGAGGTGGCACTCAGGGCCTGCCCCAGGCAGCCTGCACTCGCCTCTCTGGTCTCATCCCCTTGTCCTGGCTTTTCCATCTGCCCATTCCATGTTATGCTCAGGTTCTGTGAACCCCATCTCTCCTCCCCTCCAGTCCTCCTGTCCCATGTCCTCAACACCCTCTCCTGCATCACCACCAGAGTGTCACAAGCCCCAAGTCCAGATTCTACTTTGGCATTTGTTGAAACTGACAGTGTATCTCCCCTGACTTTGAACTGGTTGGGCATAGAGCCCGTGGCCCATCTCCATGGTCCACCTGCGGGCACCTGGCCAGGGCCTGGCTGCTCCAAGGCTATGCATGCACTTTTCTGTTGTTCTTATAAGACTCTTTCCCCCACTCCATGGCTATTCTTAAGAAACCAACCAATATCAAATGCTGGTGGAGCTGTGAGGAAAATGGAACCCATATCCACTATTGGTGGGAGTGCAGACTGGTGCAACCACTGTGGAAACCAGCATGGAGATTCCATACACACACACACACACACAAAAAAAAAAAAAAACCTAGGATTGGAAGTCCCACTTGACCCAGCTGTTCCCCTTCTGGATAACTTCCCAGAAGAATTAAAAGCACCACCCTGCAGCATATCAGTGCACCCGTATTCAAAACAGCACAATCTGTGATAGCCGGATCAAGGAGACAACCCGATGCCCATGAACCGAGGAATGCAGAAGAAAGGTATGGCTTTTGTGTACAAGGGAGCACTACCCGGCCATAAAGAAAGATAAAGTGGAGGCTTTTATAGGGAAATGGATGCAGCAAGGCACCATGCTCACACGGGAAGTGAAGCAGGCGCATGCGTGTAAACATCGTGTTGGCTCCCTAGTGTGAGAAGGAAAGAAAATGAGACCCAGGATGGACGATAGATGTTGTAAAACGGGAAGAAGCTTTGAAGGGAAAGAGAAATTGGAGGGGGGGAAGGGAGAAAAGAAGAAAGGGAAAAGCAAAACTACACATATAAAAATTAAAACAGTTATGCTACTAATTTCTCTTAGTTTGTTGAAAGGAAAAGTTGGTGCTAATATTGCTTTTGAACAACCGAATGCTGATACCTTGTACTCTGAGCAACTAATATAAAGATAGCAATATGCAATGTATGAACCTGTGTTACTCTCCTATTATCTTATTTTGAAAGTTTGGGGTTTTTTCTCTTTAAAATAAAAAGACCCTCCCTCCACACACACACCTTTACAGAGAGTCTGCTCTCTTGGGCCTCCTGCTCAAGTCCCGTCTAGACTCCACAGTCCCCAGGGCCCCTACCACCTCCCAACCACCTCATCTCTGCTCTCCCAAGCTCCTTGATCACCTTGGCTGCCTTTCAGCCCCTCAAACTCCATCCTCCGTGGGGCCTCACCCTGGGCCTGGGCCTGGAGCTCTGCCTCACCCCTGGCAGTCAACCCCATGCTGGACCCTTCTCACCCTTCAGACCCCAGGCTGAGCCTCACTGTGTACCCTGTGCCGCTGCACAGCCCTCCTCAGGCCTCCCTGTTCTGTTCCGTGGCTCATCTGAGCCAGACACTGCCCGTGTCTTTGGTTGGGCCACTTCCACCAGCTGCAGTTCCACCAAGTCATACCTGCCTAGCAAGTGCCATGTCCACCATAACAAATGGATTTCCTGAAGAGCCAGTGAGCACGGAACTTGGTGCCCTGAGTCAGAATTCCGACGCACATCTGTGGGCTGCCAGGCAGAGCGTAGGAGGTAAGCATATCTTGACCCACTCCGTCTCCCAGGAACTGGGGTCGCTGGGCTCTGGGATCCACTAGCTCAGGCCTACTTCCTCCATTTCACTGCTGCAGGGGAAGGTGGGGAGGAGTGCATGTGCTGCACAACCATGTAAACAGTCCAAGGGGGGATGTTGTGGAAAGTGAGACCCCACCACCACCACCAGTGCCCGGTCCCCAGGGTCCCTGCCCCAGAAGAGCTTCTCTCCCTGGCATCCTGAGGAGCCTTGCAAGATGCTCTATGACTCTGTAAGCACCGCATCCATAGCATTTTTTTTTACCCAGATGTGCATCTGATGCAAACTCCTCCATACCTTGCTCTTGCTGCTACGCAGATGCACATGCTACGCCCACTGTTCTGCACCTTGGCCTTTGCTTTGCTTTGTAATAGGGTATGTGCTGGGGCTCCATCTGTCGCAGCCACCCCATTCCTTCTATTCCTGTGTCACACTGGTGTTGTGCCATTCAGTAGATATCTCACCCTAACGAGGTTGGCCTGTGGGCTATTTCTCAGCAAGACACATATTACCTTGTACATACCTCCTTGCACGCTTGAGAAAGTACATCAGACACTGAGTTGCTGGTCAAGGGGCACATGCCTTTCACCCTCTGAGATGTATGAAAGGCCCTTTGAAGCAGCTCTTGCTGACTGTACTGAAATGCCAGACACTTTCCAGAGGGCCTGAGCCCAGTCTGCCAGCACACTGTGGTCTGCCAACCCTGGTTCCCTCTGGCCGTGGTTGGCTGCTCCCGACCTGGCCCACCATCCCTCCTCACTCCCTGCATAGAGGCTGCTGCTGTCTGGCCCTTGCAGTCCTAGAATATTCAGTCTGTACACTTTGTCCGGTGCCACACCCAACTCTGACCCCCAGGAGACTCAAGAGCAACCAAGATGCTGCTCCATGAGGGAGCAGGCGACCTCCCTGAAGAAGACAAAGCGTGCCTTTTAGGGAGTGGCCCCACACCTAGGGTGAGAAGCCCTGTGACTGCATTCAGTGAGGATTACTTGGATCCATGCAGCCCCTTATGGAGTGAATGTCCTCCTCTGCTGGCCCCCCAGGAAAAGGGGTAGAGTGGATCTGGGTGACCATTTGGACAGTGACCTTCCTTTTTTTTTTTCATTAATTTAGTACCAGGTCTACAGGGTCTCACTGCATGGATCAGACTCAGAGCTCTTTCCCGTTTTTCAGCCTCCCAAGCACTGGGATTACAGGCATGCGCCACTATGCCCAGTATTGATCACAGTCTCAGCGCATCCCGGGTGGGGGGGGGTGTGTGAGGCCAACATGGTCAAAGGGGATCAAAAGCCTGGCCTCTGCATCTGCCTAAGCAGACGTTTAATCCACTGAGCTATCTGGCCTGCTCTGGACATTGACTTTCAACTCTCACCTCTTGTGGAGACGGTGTCTTCTTTTGTCATCATATTCATCAGTCATCAGCTCCTCTCCCTGCCTCACATGCAGGACTCACATGTGACCTCTGGCAAACTAACAGAAGCCAGCTCCAACATCTGAACTAGCTCAGGCTTCACGTGCCCAAGCAACCAACAAAAGTCTCCCCTCGCTGGTCCCCATCTTGTACCCTAGAACAGGAGGTGTTGGCCTGGGCATGGGCCCTGGGCTTGAGCCCTAACAGCAGCCCTTGCAGGTGGTGGGCCCAGCTTCTCCCTGCCAGCCGTCAGGCCAGAGCCCATTGCTGGGCACTGGGGGCCATCCTGCCTGCCAGGTCTTTCTCTATGACCTTTGACCTCTGCAGAGATGCATAAGGGGTGTCCCTGCCCGATCATGAGCACCTGAACTCTCCTTACCCCAGCACCTAAGTCCCAAGCATACAGGTCTGAAGGTGCTCAAGAAATACAGTAACTTGTTGATTTCTGCTGGTCTTTTTGAAAGGAACAATTAATTCTTAAATTTGTTTTCTTTTGAATTTCTTATAACTTTTTTGCTATGGATTTTTCTTTAAACCAGCCTTGCATGTTTATTATCTGGTTTCCTGAACAGCGTATATGAAGATAACATCATGTAAAAAATATAGTAGCTCTTTACATTTTGTAAACAAAACTTGCTGCAGAAAAAGACAGATTGCCAAGAACAAAGGGATAAATACATTTGATGTAAGGGAAAGTGTTTTGAGTATTTTGAGGGGAAAATAACTGCATCTTTTGCTGCAGAAATATTTTAGGATTTTTTTAATGTATTTAGTACAGGGCCTATAGGGTCTCACTATGTAGATCGAACTGTTTTCAGCCTCCCAGGCACTGGGATTACAGGCACACACCACCATGCCCAGTCTCAATGGCAGCCTCAGCATGCCCTGGGGGCACAGGCCCACACAGACCGTTGGGGATTGAACCCTGACCGCTGCACTCTGCCTAAGCAGGGGCTTTAGTCTGCTGAGCTATCTGGACATCCCTGCTGCAGAAATGTTTTTTTCATATTTTTGGATCACTTTTCATTGACCAATCATTTATGCAGTTTCTGTCAAATTAAAACACTGCAGCATGTCCTCTTCTACCATATTCACTGGACCTGATGCCAGGCAGCATTTGGCTCTTTCCCAAAGTGAAAACAACCATGAGAGGTAAATTTTCTGAATTGGGTCAGAACATCGAGGCCGCCACAAGAGCTCAGCTAGAGGCGCTCATGGAAGATGACTTCCAGAACTGCTTTAGGAAGCGGCCAGGCCAGTGGGATAGGTGTGTTTGAAATGAGGGGTGCATAATCAGGGGAACAGTGGCACGATGTCTTTTAGTACAACGTTTTATCTAAAAATGTAAACACGCACTGTATTTTTATTATACCATGTATATGTATATGTGTGTGTACGTGTAATGCTAATGGAAGTAAACTTGGCCCACCCTCACAGCACCAGCAGCCCAGAGGGTGCTGCCCCCATGTTAAGGACACAGCTGGGGCAGCCACCGTGATAACCTGCGGTGCCCCCGTGAAAGCACCCGCCCACTCAGGGCTCAGCTTTGTCCCAGCATTGGACAGGGATCTCCCGAGTAATTGCAGAAGCCTGGCTCCATGACCCACAGGAAGAATCAGCTCCAAATCAAACAGAGCTGAAGCTTCGGGCCTAGGAGAATGGGGTATGGGGTCAGGAGGCCAAGGCCCACTTCATGGGAGTGGCCGAAGCCTGGAAAGTGGCTCAGGGTCCAACCAACGACCCTCAGGATTCCTTAGCCCCTTCTGGCCATAGAGGAGACTTGCACCTTTGACTCAGGTGGGAGATGGGCCCAAGTACGCGCTCTCTGCAAGTCACTGGGACCGTTCCTAAGCACCAGCTTCCTAGACCTGAGAACCCCACCCTTAAGCCAGGGTCTGCAGCAACTACTTTGCAGCGGGCTACCTTTATGCAAATCTCTATTTCTTTACCCATAAACTGTGCATCTAATCTTTATCTAATGCTTTCTTGTGGAGGACCACCTGAGCAGCTCTTCTTGAAAGAAGAGCTACTATCTCCATTTTGACTGAGCCTGATCCTATTTCCTTGTATTGTTATGTACAGAGCTGGCTAGGACTTCTGTTCATCCTTCAGTTGGCCTTAAGCAATGTGTATTGGTCTAGCTGAGGTGATGGTGATGGTCTTTAAAGGTGGCATGCGCGTTTCCCTGGTAAGCCTGCTGCTCCTTAATGTGAGCCAGGTGGAGACAGGATGGTAGAGCTAATGCTCCGTGCCACCAGCTGGGATTGAGCCTCAAGATAGAGGCTATGACTTCCTAGGGCTTGAAAGACTACATCAAAACTGAAGCACCAGACTTCCCAAAACATTAAATACTACATAGTGCAGATTACTCTCTCTGCATATCCTCCCTGCATATGGCAGAGGTAAATTTAGGCCACCCACCTAACTCAGCTCATAGTAATCACCTACTTCCTGCAATTCTCAGTCAATCCTCCTGAAGCCACTCCTCCACTGAATAAAACTGGGTGAGGCCCTGGGTCACTCTCTTGGTTCCAGAAAGCCATCTTTGTGGCTGGCCCTAGCACTCCTCAACTCCCTAGTGATTAAAAATATAATTTAGTGTCTTCATTTTTGCCATGGGTTGTATGGAAAGTGGTAAATTGGAATCAACTTGATGAGATTCCAATGATGTAACTTTGGGATTGCAAATACTGGTTTTTTGGACTGAGACGAGGACCTGGTAGAGTCTCCTACACTTTCTAGTTGCCTGGGCATGCTGTGTACATTCTCTCACTAATGCAAAGGTCTTTTGCAATATCAGGGGCCAAACCTGGGGCCTCTCACACCCGGACAAGTGTTCTAACCAACAAGTTGCATCTCCAGTCCTTTTTTTTTTTTCCAGAGTTCCTCCAAGATTGCCCAAGATGGTCTCACATTTAAAATCTTCCTGCCTCAGCCTCCAAAGTTGCAGCAATTGCAGGTGTGTACCACCACACTGGGTTCTTGGGAGACTTTTAAGGCTGTCACCCTTCTCCAGTTTATTTTGCAGGCAGGAAAACAGGCACAGTAAGAGATTTCCTTGAGGTCAAGTAGCTTGTGAAGGGCTTGGAGTTAAAAATAAGCCAATTTGACTTTGAAGTCTCACCTGCCCCAGAAGGACAGTGACTGAACTGCTTCATGAAAGACTCAAGAATCCCCAGAAAGGAAAGGAATCCCTAGGTCAGAAGCAGCGTGTGCAGGCCACCCAATGCAGAGAAGCACGGTAGAGGGCATGAGTCATTCGTATAATTCTGGCACTCAAGAGGCTTTCAGCATAGCAGTGGGACATGCAGCTATGTAGGGAGGCAGTGCAAGGTCATAAAGAGCTTTGAATAGCTTCTTGAAAAGGTGGCATTTCTGGAGGCAACAGGGGGAGTTTGAAGGTTGTTAGGCAGGGAAACAGCAATCAGCTCTCAACAGCTTTCCTCTCCTCCAGCCTTTCCCTGCCAGTTTACCTGGTACAGAAACTTCTTCAAGCTGAGGGATAGTGACTAAAGAGGCAGAGGACTCCGGCTGTTAAGCTCCAAGTCATGCTTCTGTGTACAGTCAGAGAGATGTCCACCTAGACCCAGTTCTGTCTCTAAGGGGCTACCTCTGTAGGGACAGAGACCAAGGATTGTCTGGATTCCCTAGCCAATCACAGACACTGATCAGCCAGTTAAGATACCATAAGCAGATAAAAGAAAATCAACAAGAAAAGAAACAGGAAGCAGTGAGTGATGGGCAGGAAGCAGAGAGACAGGAAGTAGTGGGTGATGGGCAGGAAGCAGAGAAGCAGGAAGCAGTGGGTGATGGGCAGGAAGCAGAGAGACAGGAAGTAGTGGGTGATGGGCAGGAAGCAGAGATAGGAAGTAGGAGATAGGTAGGAAACAGAGGGACAAGAAGTGAAGACTAAGAAAGGGAGTGGAGGTAGCAGGAAGCAGAGAGACAGCAAGCGGAGAAATAGGAAACAGAAACAGGAAGTGGACAGGCATCCTGCAGAGCCAGTGTTGCTGTGCACTTCTTTGCCAGGTGGGCTCCTCGTGCAAGATGAAAAGAATTTCAGCCTCCATCAGGAAAATTCAAGTTTAGAGATACCAGAATTTCCTGGATATCTACTAGCTGTTTTTTGTTTTGTTTTGTTTTTGTTTTTTCTAGAATTCTGTTAAATTTTGTACTACTTCCTTTGTATGTGGGCACTCAACTTCCACCGTAGAAGTACCATCCTCGGCAGTGGCTTTTGAAATTAAATTTTTCTTCTTGTGGCTATTCAGTGGGTGCTGTGAAATAAGACAACTAGTTATAAAGGCTCCCTGGAACTATACCCTTCTCGTCACTCACCCCACCCCATACACACACATCCACAGATGACACTTTCTGGGAGGGGTGTGAAGCAGAGAACCACATATAAGATCGTCCCACTTTGACTCCGACTCCTAATAAAAAAAAAAAAAAACAGGCATCCACAAACCCCCAGAATACAGTCCCTACTATTTTAAGATGACAGCTCCTCCTCAAAGTAAGTTTTTTTTTTCTATTTTTGTGTAAATATGGAATCAAACAATTTCATATAAAAAATTATATATATATATATATATATATATATATATATATATATATATATATATATATGCATACACACACATGTTTAATCCCACCCCAGTGAGGATTATGATTTTGTTATATACTGATGAGAGATTTTTTATTTATTTATTTATTTATTTATTTGGTATTGGTGGTCAAACTCAGGACCTAGCGCTTGTCAGGCAGGCGCTTATGCCACTGAACTATCTCCCTGGCCCAAAAGATTTTTTTTTAATGCTTATAAATACATGTTTACCTATTGGCTTTTACCCCCCAGAAATACAGGACAACTGTTATCCCTAAACTTGTTTTTTAAAAAGGTAACGACTTCGCAGCCGAGACCCTGAATAATCTCCATGCATTGCTGCTGCTGTAATTTGCTTTTACAGGCAGAGCCCTACAAGTAAGATTTCGGTGCCAGGGGCAATGAATGTTTAAATTACAGCCGGAGCCAGCAGCTCAGCCTCAGGATGATCTTGTGATTCACACTCCAGAAAGTTGCAGGCTTACTCAGCTGCTCCTGAGGCAGAAGGTGAAATTTCTCAGGGGAAGCCTTTTCTGCTGCTGCTTTGTTTCATTTGGTTTCTTCCTCTTCCTCTTCTTCTTCTCTTTTTTTATTTTTTTATTTTTATTTTTGGCAGAACTGGGGATTGAACTCAGGCCCTTGCACTTGCCAGGGAAGAACTTATTCCACTGACCCATCTCCCTGGCCCATCTCATTTTTTAATTGGGCAAAAAATTCTCAGATGCCACCACTGTTAATGTCATATGTCAAATTATAACAAAAGACAGCTACGACACGCTGCCCCCCTCTGGTTCATGAACAGCACACACACACATAGCACATAAACCAAGTTCACATTCCACCACTAAGTGTGGTCCCCCCATGAGCTCACTTTGGGATGGATCATCAAGAATATCATCTGATATTCTGGTAGTCTCACCATTACCCCTCCAACTATCCAGTGAAAGGTTTGAGCTAGAAATAAATGGAAGACACTGAACCTGCTGCAGTGCTTTGAATTCCATTTGTAATTTTAGAGGAGCAATGAGGTCTTGGATGTTTTCAGTGTTGAAAAATACATTTTATCTTGGTTGAGCTGGAAATTTTTTTCTGATAATTCAAGAGCATGACTTGGTAACAGTTCATTTTTCACACGTGGAAACCCTGTCTGAAGAAGCTCATGTCATTCAAAAGGCCCACTTGCTGAAAGTTCAGTAACTGGAGTACTGTCCTTCAGCTGAGATCCAAGTCCTCTGGCATTTGTTTTCAGTCCATTTGGTAAAAGGCCGCAGAGTCCAGTTACTGTCTTCACTCTCTTTTTAGATTAAGTAAAATTACTTTACAAATTTTAAACCACTTACTGGTTTGATGTCAGCTAGAGATAGCTTAAATTCTTGAATTCTAGTTTATAAACTTCTGATCCACAGACTCCCCAAATCTTCCCTTCCCTCCAATTTTCTAGAAGTTCCTATGGGAGGGGAAAGTTTGTCATTTTATTTTATTTTTATTTATTTTTTGGCAGAACCAGGAATTGAACTCAGGCCCTTGTGCTTGCCAGGGAAGCACTTATTCCACTGAGCCATCTCCCCAGGCCCTAACCCAGATGTAGGACTAAACACTTTGCTATAATTCTCTCTCTCTCTCTCTCTCTCTCTCTCTCTCTCTCTCTCTCTCTCTCTCTCTCTCTCTCTCTCTCTCTCTCTCTCTCTCTCTCTCTCTCTCTCTCTTCTCTCTCTCTCTCTCTCCTCTCTCTCTCTCTCCTCTCTCTCCATACCTAATTCATTGTGAAGACTACTGACATTTTTGAGGAGCTGGAAAAACTTACAGTTCAGCACACACACAGCTAAAACTTCAAAGTTCCTTAAACCCATTACTACAAAGCCTCCTAGCATTTTCAAAGCACAGGCTCTCGTCTTCTGATCTTCACTTGGCCCAACTCTCTGTCCCCACTTCCTTCTCTCAGGAAAATAATTGCCAAAAATAATAAATCATTGCTCTTTCTCATACACTGAAATTCAGCTCTGCCAGCCTCTGTGCCCAGATTTTGCCCAAGCCAGACGAAAGTCTTTCATACAATGGGATCCACCCTCCTTTAAAAGAACCAGGAGCTGCAAGTGGCAAAAAGCTTTCACTGCTTTCAACACCCAAACACCCCATTTATAATCCTTTCCACACCTTTATGAGAGTCTTCTGGAAAGATGGAAATCTGATTTATCACCTGGCTCTGACCCCACCAGCTTCCCCAGCCATTAGCATCCAAGCCCTTCTGTACCTGAACTGCCTGTCACAGGGACCTCATCTCCTTCCACTTCTCTTCCTTTATGGCTGTGTTGGACTCAAGGAAGGTGACCTAAGTTGGTCTAATCAGATTTCGCATGATCACAGACCACTCATTAACTTCTCTACCTCCTCCTTCATGAACATTCTTTTTTTTTTGTAATTTTATTTATTCATTTATTCATTCATTCATTCATTTTGGGTTTTTTTAAATTTTTTTTATTTTATTGAACTACAAATATCAATCAGACAGTTTCAAGACACCTTAACAATACAGATTCAATAAATTAATACATTGCAAACTGTTTTCATAATGTTTTGGTATTGTACAAAGTGCATACATGA
>PVKA01029795.1:0-16525 GCA_004027165.1 Ctenomys sociabilis
TGTCGAGTTCAAGCATCTAAGTTAGTTGAATGACAATGGAGTGCCCACCTTTGACAGGTGTAGACAAAGGAAGGGGCATAGAAAGAAAAAATCATGATGTGTGTACACATCAGTACAGTTGGGATAGATAACGCTGTGCTTCTACATAATTCTATGAGAGGCAAGATTTGCACTAATGGTGGTTGGACAGGATATTATGTCAGCTTCTAGTACTACGATCATCCACTAGGAAAATAATTATTGAATGTTTGATATAATTCAGGTATAAAAAATAAGATAAGTAAACAGCTACACTCTTAATTTACTGATAAGAGACATCTGCTATAATAATGTCTGTAAGTATAATATCATGTATGCACCTTATACGATACCAAAACATTATGAAAACAGTTTGCAATGTATTAATTTATCGAATCTGTCTTGTTAAGGTGTCTTAAAACTGTCTGATTGATATTTGTACTTCAATGAAATAAAAAATAAATTAAAAAAAAAAGAATTAATAAATGCTTCTAAAGAAGACCTTGCTAAAAAAAGAGGAGATTAGAAAAACAACAGATTCCTTGAATGAGCAATACAGGAAGGAAATAGATTGCATGAAGCAGAGTCAAAGAGATATAAAAGAACTTAAAATGTCAATCACGAGTCTACAGAACCATTTGAGTGAAAGACAGAGTTCCAGATCTTGAAGACGCTGGTACAGCTGGTGAAAAGGTAAGGAAGTATCTCTTAGAAATAACTAGGATGCAGGAAAATATAATGCATCACCTGCAAGATGATGCAAAGACGAGCAATATGAGATTAAAAGGCATCCATGAGAAAGAAAGAGTCATACAAATGATATAAAAAGAATAGACAGAAGTAATAGCAGAAAACTTCCCAAATGTGAGGAAACAATCTGACATTCAGGTAAACGAAGCATACAGAATGCCAAATAACTTTAACCCAACTAAAAACACACCAAGACATATAATAGTCAAGATCCTAGAAATCCAGCACAACAATAATATACTGAAAGCTGTTAGAGGGAAGAAGATCACATTCATAGGAAAATGCATCAGAATTACAGCCTACTTCTCTTCACAAACCATGAAGGCAAGGAGAGCATGGAGCAGAGTACTTCAGGTCCTCTGTGAAAACAAATTCCAGCCCAGACTACTGTACCCTGCAAAACTCTCTTTTGAGTTTGATGGAGAAGTGAAATACTTCCATGACAAAGAACAACTGAAGAATTTCATGATGCCATCCCTACACAAGCTGCTGAAAGATGTTCCAGAGAGAGACCACAATGACCAGAACTCCACAGATGAGAACAGAAGGAACCCACTAAATAGGGCAAACAATTAAACACAGGACAAAAAGGAGTAAACAACAGCAGGTAAGTAACATGTCAATCATAAGTCAATACATCTCAATTATAACCATCAATGTAAATTGACTCAATTCACCAATTAAGAGAAATAGACTGGCACAGTGGATTAGGAAACAAGACCCAACAATATGCTGTACACAAGAAACACACTTAACTCAAAAGGACACTCGTAGGCTGAAAGTCAAAGGGTGGAAAACAAACTACATGCCCCAGCACCTCAGATAAAATCAGGGGTAGCAATTCTGTTCTCAGACAGTCTCAACTTCAAACCAAGAATGATCAAATGAAATAAAGAAGGCCACTATACACTGGTTAGGGGAAAAAATTCAAGAGAAAGAGGTGACACTCAGGCCACAGGTAGGTTCAACTTCATATGAATTAATTTTTTTCCTGTTACATTTTTCCAAGTGTTATCTCTCCCCCAGTGTGCAGTAAACTCTCCTAATGGAAAGTCTAGCCTGTGTAATGCTAGATTAGGATTTCTGTCCAAAACTTGTTACTGAGGGAAGAGGGTGGTTGGACTGAATTGATTTTCTCAACTAATTGCTTATATAACCTTGGAAATACTTGGAATTATTTCAAGAGAAGCTCTTATTCATGTGTACTTCAAATATAATCATTACATCTAGTAAGTAATGTGACTTTTTTCCTATATTAACTTCAATATTCACCACTGTTTTTAAATATATATATATATATAAGTGATATTTGATTGAGAAGTAATTTCATTTAATGAACTTCTAGGATTCGTTGTACTCATTATGGCTTATATTTTGTTTCAGTTTTCATTTGTGTCCATCCGTACAACTACAGTCGTGCATAAAATTTGTTTTTTATTTTCCTTCCTTTTAAAAAATTAAAATGCACTCTTCTATGGAAGAAGACTTAAAGAAATATGTAGAAAAATTATGTTCTTCAATAGGAAGACCTAATATTACAAATATGTTAGTTTATCCCTCAAAATGGTGTATAAAAATTAATGCGATTCTATTTATAATCTCACCTTAAAATTTTTTTTTAAAGGGCCAGCCAGATAGATAGGTAGCTCTGCAGACTAAAGCATCTTAGGCAGAGCACAGTAGCTGGGGTTTGATCCCTTGTGTGTTGGGCTGGCCCCAACCCCAGGGAATGCTGAGCCAGTGATTAAGACTGGGCATGGTTGCACGAGCATTTAATCCCAGCTCTTGGGAGGCTGCAAACAGGAGAATCACTATGAATCCAATCTATATAGTGAGACCCTGTAGACCCTGCAGATCCTGTACCAAATACATTTTTAAAATTTTAAAATATTTATTTATTTGGTATAGGGTCTCACTACCAGGGATCAAACTTAGGTTCTTGTGCTTTCTGGGCAGGCACTTAGACTACTGATCTATCTTCCTAGCCCTTATTTTTATGTAAGCAGGTGAGGGGAGATTTGAAATATGGATCCCAAAAATTTATTTGTAAGATTTAATATTGAATAATGGCTTAAATACATTAAAAATCCATTGAAATATATGAAGATTCTTGTCCACCAGAAAGCAATCTTATTATAAAAGTGTGGTGATCCAACAATGTGAAAGTGGTGGTAAAGGAAATGGAAAGTGGAAGATGAAACAAATCTCAAGTCAGACTTAAGACAGAGAAGCAGCACCTGGTCAGGATATATCAGCCATGTTTTGTTGAGAAAAATAAAAGCAACTCAAGGTATTTAAACCAGCTACATTAATTCAGATATGTGTTTACAATGTCACTAAATGTCCTCTGGCTACAGAGGAAACTTTAAGCCAGAATTTCTAGAATGACTCAGAATACAGGAGAAGCCTATTTGTCTCAGCTCTTATTAGCAAGGGAGGAGATCAGAAATTCACCTTGTAGCTACAGAATTTAGGAGAGTATTCCCTTAGTTGTGATCTAGAAATTAGGAATCTGCCATCTCCACAGTCCAAGTTTTTAACTGAAGAACTAACACTGCAGTACTATTGCAGAATTTGTTTTCAAAGCTTTCAAAATCTACTTGAGTGTACCTACTTGGCATAAACTAATTTGTGTTGAGAATTCCAGTTGCAAAAATCAGTGTTTTGTTAGAAAAGAAACTTGAGGAGAAGAGTTGATTGATTATGAATAGCAGACTATCTGCAATAAGTATCCCCCCCCCCCCGTAAAATTTAATGCTAGGCATAGTTTTTTCTATTTTGAAAAAGAAAGCAAGGGAGACTCATGCTTTAAAAGGAAATGGTAAAAATAGTAATTAATACCAGAGTGATAGTTCATTTTTAGGCTTTGTGACAGAAGTTCTTCATTATAACTACTTAAATCTATCATCCTAGCAGGTGGCATACAAATTGACCATGGCTGTGAGCCAATAAAGATTTATTCTCAAAAATATGTGGTGGACCAAGTTTGGTTCATGAGCTATGATTTGCAACCCTTGACCTAGAAAATAGTCACATAAGCAACTAAGATCTCATAACCCAGAAAAACATGCTGATGTGATTTGTAAATGAATGTTTGTTTCAGTGACCTATTATCTTGAAAATACTATTTGTAGCATTTTTATGTAAGAGTAGAATAATCTGCTTCATGTATTGTGCAGTTCAGAAAAGAAAATTCTTAATATGCCACCCTATTCAACTTTGAAACCTTTTTGTGCCTGAAGAGTTTATTAATTCAGATGATTTGATGGGATGTGTGACAGACTAGTGGGCTTGAAGGAAGAATAGAATCATCTAAAATTGGTATATGTGAACCAAGTCATGACCTTTTATAAAGCTGTCACTTTTTATCAATGTTGCCAAAGATCCCAGAAATTGAGTTTCTTTATGGAAAGCTCCATCTTTGTTCATCACATCTGCGGCAACATTTTTCACCTTCCTCTAAAATCGCATGCATACTTACTCACACATGCCTACATGCCTATTCATATTCCCACACATGTGTGCATACACATATTATCATGTGTTGTGGACCTTAGATTATCAAGTGCTGTGTGCACAGCATTTGAGATGGTCAACTTCATAAAACCAGACACTATGAAATCACTATCACATTCCTATTCCATAATGCTCAAGATTATTAGTACACAGCTACACAGCATGCATGTTGGGGTTCAAAAGTACTGGTGTTAGCTGATCTTAACTCGCTATTTATAAAACTGATTGGGAATTTTGAATGAAATAGAATTCTAGAATCAGATTTTTGAGGTGGGATAGATTTGAGATTGTGCAAGCTAACTCTTCTTTTACTGAGAATAAGTCACTGACCCACAGAGACTCTATGGTACACTTATGCTCGGGGTGTCCACTGTGATTAAGGGCCGTATGGTGCCAGCGGAAAACACAGAAGCCTTTCGAAGGCGGGATGCAATGGAAGTCTGATCAGTCACTGGGGGGGGGGGCGTTCAGCGGCTCTGTGCAGCTGCTTGAACTCTCATGAGAAGAATTTTGTAAAAAGGCGCAGACTCGGCCTCTGCGGTTCTCTTCTCCTGCCTTGAGCTGTGATCGCTTGCTTGGCTCCTCAGGCGCTCTCAGCACTGTTACCCAGAACAGCATTATGCAGGCGGAACTAAGCTGCAGCCCGGGCCACACCTTTGAATCTCCAAATCTCTGAGCTAAGTAAAATGTTATCTTTATAAAATTGCCTCCCTGCCTCTGCATTTCATGATAGTAAAATAAATCTAACTAATACATGCAGATTGATAGAAGAGCTATAATCTGGAATACTTGATCATTTGGTAATTAAATTTTCTGCCAAAGAATGTTTAATACAAAAAGCCGTTTCATAAATGTTTTAATATATGAAGGACTTGAGAAAAGCTTAGCCACCTTTGTTTGGAAGGTATAGCTTTATATGAATCAGTTTTAAAAATAAGCTCTTTACTCTTGTAAATATCAAGTGAATATTTTAACATGTTTTTTTTGTAATTTGCGGTTTTGGCATCTTAATTATATGCAAATGACTAAAAAGTCTGAAAAATAAATTGAACATAAAAATTATACTTCGAAACAAATATATGATGTTGAGAATTTGTTTTCAGATTTTATATGTTATATGGACACACTAAAATTCAACTTTTTCAGGAAAGCTATGTTCATCTCTTACTTAGTAACTGATCATACATCTTGGAGTTACTTTTATATTATTTGGCAGGGGGATTGAATAAGTCGTGTTCTGTACATTAGGAAGGCTGACCTTTAACCCTGCTGTCTTTTATCCCTAGGTGGGTTCTTGCCAACCTCTTTGGTCTGAATTTTTGAAAAGGACTCTTGTCAGCAATATCCAGGAACTAGTTATCTAGATGAATAATGGGAACTTCTTGTCTCAGTAGAAGACATTAATGTCACCTCTGTGGAATGGAGTTTGATAGCTGGAGAAAATTTAATACCAGAGGCCAAAGTTTTAGTAATGCACAATTGTGAAAACCCAGTTCATTTGAAAATGTGTACTGCCCAAATATGTGATATAAGACAGTGAAGTCATGCTTTATCACAATACAGGAAAAGATCTGGCTTCTCCATTACACAAAAAATTAATGTTTCTAAAAGTGACACAAGTGCTCTTGTGTAGTTAATGAATGTAGCAGTCTCAAGGATAATATAGAAACAACAGCTAATATATTTGAATAAAGATTATTGAGAAATGAACAATAAATATATAAATTTTCTCAATTATATAATTACATACATGCACAGAGAAAGATAACTAAAATTTTAAGGAATAAAATTTTAAAATTCCTAGGCAGTAAGAAGAGTCACATGGACAGAAACCATTCTCTCAGGGTTTGACAGAGACCCAGTTGGTCAAGAATGGCCGTGACTAATCCACATGGCTGACACTGACAAAGGATCTACAAACTGTGGTACAGGGTTACAGGATAAATCCTCAGGGTATGTGACTGACCTTTCAGATACAAAGTTACACTTCTTGTTATATAGGTCTTGCTTTATCTTGGTCTTAACCATCCAGCAGAAAAAGTATAAACATGAGGTATATAAGGTAAAGTCATATTAGTATGCTAAGCTGTGAAAGGCTCAAGTCAACAACTTCTATGGATAACCCACTACTATTGTGGACTGCTGGACTGTGTGGGATAGTTTTGCTCAGTTCATGCACCTATAGTATTTAGATGCCAATAGAATACCCATCTCTGACAGGACTAAACAAAAAAAAAGGGATACAAAGGAAGGACCATTTTTTGTTTGTATATACAGAATAGTTATGATAGATATACAGCTACTTTCACCTAATTCAATGAGTAGAAAGATTTGTACTAATAGTGTTGAGACAGGATATCCTTTCTGCTTCTTGTACTATGGATAATCACTAAGAAGACAACAATGTACAATGTATTAATTATTGAAACTGTCTTATTAATCAGTTTTCATACTATCTCATTGCTATTTTTTTCTCAATAAAATAAAATTTAAAAAAAATTAGAGAAAAAGAATAGCTGCAAGGACAGTCAACATTTTGGCCCTAGCCTTTCAAGGTCAGTGAAGTCTCAGGGCATAGGAGAACCTGTACTGTAATGTCATGGAACTCAGTACTGTCCCAAATTTTCTGATCAAGGAGATTGTGGGACTACAGAGGAATGTGATTGATGTTGTAGAGTGTGCCTAAGGAGAGTTACATGGAAAGAAAACATTCTCTCAGGTTTTCACAGACAGCAAATTGGTCAAGCAATGGGCATGACTCATCCACATGGCTGACATTCACAAAAGATCTATAAACTGTGGTATTGTGTTTCGGGTTAAATTCTGAGGGGATTTGGCTGACCTTATCAGGTACAAAAGTTACATTTCTTGTTATATAGGTCTTGCCTTATCTTGGTCTTAATCATCCATCAGAAAAGTATAAAAATGACCTATAAAAACTAAAGCCACATTTATATGCTGAGCTGTGAAAGGCTCAAGTCAACAACTTCTGACATTGCCAGTCCTACGGATAACCCACTACTATTATGGACTATTGGACTATATTGGAGTATTTTGCTGAATTCATGCACCTACGATATTTAAATAACAATGGAATACCTTCTCTGACAAAACTAAACAAAAAATGAGACCGATACAGCTACATTCTTTTAATTCAATGAATAAAAAGATTTTTATTTTCTAATAGTGTTTGTGGATAGAATATCATGTCTGCATCTTGTACAATGAATAGCAACTAAGACATAATATGCAATGTATTTATTATTGAAACTGTCCTACTAATCGGTTTTGAAGCTGTCTCATTACTATTTGTTTCAAAATAAAATTATTTAAAAAAAAATTCCTAGGCAGACATTGGATTTTGGATCTATTATCTTTCTACCTTTAAACACAATGCCATCATGGCTTTTTTTGGGGGGGGGTGTGGAACTGGGGATTGAACTCAGGTTCTTGTGCTTGTCAGGGAAGTACTTATTTCACTGAGCCATCTCTCCTGCCCCAATAATGCGTTTTTAATTTAAAGAAAAATGAGTGTTTTGAAAACAAGAATATTATTTCATTATTTCATAAAACCTACTTGAATCCAAGAGTATATGAATAAGTGTAAGGCTAGCCACAGCAGTACCTGAATTCTCATTAACATTTTATTTAGTTTATTTCTTTTTTGTTAGTACATATTTTCCGTATATAATGATCACATTCATCATAAAGAATCTGTACTTGCATAGAATATATCTTAATGCTGTCTTTCTCTATTTCCTACCCCTCCTTTCATCCCTTCTCCCCTTCCCTATTACAGAACATTTGCTTGCATTTTATCCTTCCAGTCTTTGGTTTTTTAATCCCCCTTCCCGCCTATTCCTTCTCCCCTCACGCCCTTGCTCTCCTTCCCATTGGGACATGTTCTTCTATTTCCCAATATCTGTTCTCCATTATTCTCTTGATTTACCCTCAGGGTTTTTCACATAATAGAAGCACTGAGATATTTAAACTTTTGTGCCTGATTGTTTTCACTTACAATTATGGTATCAAGGTACATCCATTCTCCTGCAAATAACTCAAGTTTATCCTTCTGTATGACAGAATACTCCATCCTTGTATATAAATACCACGTTTTCTTTATCCATTCATCTGTTGATGGGTATTGGGGTGTGTCCAAGATTTACACATTATAAATCATGCTGCTATAGACATGGGTGCACCTATGTCACTATGGTATGATGCTTTTAATTCTTTTGGGAAGATGCTTAGAAGGGGAATGGCTGGGTCAAATGAAATCTCTAGTTTTAGTTTTTTGATGAATCTCCATATTGATTTCCATAGAAGTTGTACCATCTTATATTCCCATAAACAATGGAAAAAGTTCATTTTCCTCTATAGCCTTGCCAGCATTTGTTATTGGTTGATTTCTTGATAATAGCCATGTTTTCTGGGGTGAGAGAGAATCTCACATTTGTTTTAACTTGTATTTCTCAGTGATAATGGACACTTTTTTCAGACATTTGTTATTTGTATTCCTTCATCTGAGAAATGTCTATTTATTTCAGATGCCCATTTTTGGATTAGGTCTTTACAGTTTTGGTTGGGTCTGATTATTCTGAAATTTTTTGTATATTCTAAAAGCTGCTAATTTTTTCCTATTCTGTGCATTGTCTCTTCATTCCACTGGTGGTTGATCTTGATGTGCTGAAGCTTTCAACTTTGGTGTGGGGGCTGGGGATATAGCTCACTGGAATAAGTGCTTGTCTGGCAAGCACAAGGTACCAATTCCTGGTACTATCAAAAAAAAAGATGTGATCCCCTTTGTTGATTATTTGTAAAATGTTGTGTGCAATTATAATTTAGTTCCTAAGACTCTACCTACTCCTATGTCTTCAAGAATTTTACCTACTTTATATTCCAGTCAATTAAATGTTCTATTTTTAACACTTAGATCTTCAATCCATTCGTACTTTAGCTTAGTGCATGCTGAGTGATTTGGGTCTAGGTTTAATTTCTGATATGTGGAAAGGCAGTTTTCCCAGTATCATTTATTAAAGAGGCTATCTTTCTTCTAGTGAAGGTGTTTGACCCCTTTGTCAAAGCTAAGGTAGCTGAGTATGCTTGGAGTTGTTTTTGCATCTTCTATTCAGATATGTCAATTTCAAGCTTATTTTTGTTAATGTTATTTTGCTTTACCCAGTACAATGCTGTTTTTATCTGGTAGGTATGTAGCATAACTTCAAATTGGAACTCATAAAGCCTGTTGCCTTGCCCTTTTTTCCCAGAAGGCAATTCTGGATTTCTTCTGGTTATGTATAAATTTTAAGATTGTTTTTCACTCTGTGAGATATTGGAAATTTAACTAGGAATTCACTGAATCTGTGTAGCAGTCTTGTATATATGGCCATTTTCACCACAATGCTTCTGCCTATCCAAGAATAGGGGTTATCTTTCCATTTTATGATAGTCTCTTCAATCTTTCTTTATTTACATTTTTAAAGTGGTTTCAAATGCTAATGGAATATAGAGGCAAAACAGTAGACATGCTTACCTTAAATGCATAATTTTCAAAAAAATTTAGGAAACTGACTTCTGATTGAAGAAGTCAGACAAAGCAAGGGTTTCACTTTGTTCTTATTTTTTTCCCTTTGCTCCCTTTTCAGATCAGAGTACCAAAAAAGAATGGTCCAACAAATCAATAACATGTTTAGGGAACACACAATACAGATAAGAACTTCATGTATGATACAGTAGTTAATGAACATAGCCAGCCTAGCACTGCTATAAAGTCAAAATGAGATATTTTTATATAGTCAGGGATTTTACCTATACTCTTCTCATATCATGGTTATTAAGAACTCAATCAAGGAAATAATCCAGCAAGACAAAGATCAGAGTCAAAATGAAGGGCAATGTGTGCTCATAAAAACAGTGGAACTCATCAGAGATAAAACAAATACATATAAATCTTTGTAACAATCTCAAATTAGTTCAAGCTAAAGCAAGTAGTCATGAGGTTTTGTGCTGAAAAACTTCAAAGAAAAAAAGTAGAGTCATTATACAAAACATGAATACTTAAAAAGAAATTAGGTGAAAGCATTCAGTTCTTTTGTTGACAAAGAAACATCAAATTTCCCTTTGGGGAAAAGGCTGCATAAGAAAGTTAAAACCATGTGTAAAGAAACTAAAACATACGATAATTTGAGGATCTATGAAGTCTAAGAGATTGAACAGCATCTTAATGGTTTTAACATTCTCTTTGGAAAAGAATGTCTTAGTTACTTTCTTGTTGCTGGGACAAAATGCCTGACATGCACAAGCTAAAGGAAAAAGTTTTATTTTAGCTTAGGTTTTTTTTTTCTTTTTTGAAATGTAAAGACAATAAAAAAGTAAAAAAAAAATTGGAAATGATACAGAATTTCACTGAACAAAATTATAGGAATTCGACAATGGATGTTATATTGCATATTGTTGTTTTCAAATTAGTTTCACAAATTTGTCAAACATTATTAAAAAGGGAGAGAAAAAAATTATCATTAACCACTCCTTTCAATAGACCAGCAGAAATCATCAGTGCAATTATCCAATCTATCATATATATATATATATATATATATATATATATATATATATATATATTATCCTTCCATTCTTCCTTCCTTTTTTCCTTCCCCTTCCTTCCTTCCTTCCTTCCTTCCTTCCTTCCTTCCTTCCTTCCTTCCTTCCTTCCTTCCTTCCTTCCTTCCTTCCTTCCATCTTCACTCTTTCTTTCTTTCTTTCTTTCTTTCTTTCTTTCTTTCTTTCTTTCTTTCTTTCTTCCTTTCCCAATCAGTGGAATAATCCAGCACCACATATCCATGACCTAGTGACCTCCCAAATGTACCATATATAAGTGCTTAAGGCTTTGGGGGCACATCTAAATGTAATGCATAAACTATGCACATGATATTATATTTCTTTTTTATTAAATTAATTATATAATTCTTTAACAGTTCAGAATTTCTTGATCCTATAATGTAAGTTTTTTTTTTTTATAAAAAGAATGTTATTTATCTTGTTCATTTTGCTTCTGTCACGCCCAGACTGAAAGGTAGACTTCCAATGACTATATGCCTGACTGATTTTTGGCAGCCAGTGTTTATAGCTTATAAAAAAGCTATTCTGCATCACCCTTATTCCTACTCTAGGATTTTCTGGGGGGCAGAACTGGGGATTGAACTCAGGCCTTTGTGCTTACCAGAAAGTGCTTATTCCACTGAGCCATCTCCCCAGCCCCCACCAGATTGTTTTCTAAGTTTGACTCAGGGCACTAACACTTCTAAGCCACATATTTAGTGAACTCTAAAAATTTTAGACTGTGTTGTGTGTGATAATAAATACATTTTGTTAATTGTCTTCTAAATGTAGGAATTTTATTTAATTTTGTTTTACTTTGTCTGAGATAGTGCCTTGCTATGTAGTCTTGGCTGACCTTGAACTAGTAATCCACCTTACTCAGCCTTGTGAGTGCTTGCTCATATGCACAGGCCACCCTGGCCAGCTTCTCAGTACTTGTAAAACTTCAGCAGTAAGCCTCCTAAGTAGCATGGAATTTGCTCCTGGAAGTAAGTTACTGAAATACCACATGCTAGTATGTGAAATTAGCTGAGGAGTCATCGTGGGTAGAGGAGACAGGTGTCCCCTGCTTTCCAGGCTAGGCAGTGAATAGCCTGTCAGCTGGGCTGGACAAGTTATCAGGTTATCAGCTCACATACCTTGGATTCAGAGCATCTGCTGATAGGAGTTGGAATGTTAAAATATGGCAATAACATTAAGAATCTTTTTTAAAGCTTTTAGATTTGTCTCATTTTTAAAAGGATAAATACAGTCTAAAGATTCTAGCCCACCATAAAAGCAGAGCATAGAAAGGATACAGCTTTGCAAACAAGAGGCCTTTTCTAGGTAGTTTTTGTAATATAAGTTAATGGTAAACATTTTAAAGACACTATTATGGTTATCTGCAGAGGCAGAGGACTCCTCAAAGTATGGTTTGAGTGCCAATACTAATGATGCTACAGACACATGAAGAAGGGAACAAATTTTATGAATGGTACAATTGAAATGTCTAGGGAGAGCAAGGCAGGCCTCAGAAGCAGGTACTAGATGGGAAAAGAGAACAGAAAACCACACAGAGGCCTGGGTTTGATCCCTGTGTGCCTTGCCAACCCTGCCCTCAGGGCGTGCAAAGACAGTAATTGAGACTGGACGAGGTGGTGACTGCCTGTAATCCCAGGGCTTGGGAGGCTGAAAAACAGGCGGATCACTATGAGTCCCATCTATGGAGTGAGACCCTGTAGACCCTATATCTCCTTTACTAAATGCAAAAATAAATGCATAAAAAACAATTGAGAGAGAGAGAGAGAGAGAGAGAGAGAGAGAGAGAGGGAGAGAACAGAAAGCCAATTGGCTTGGTTTAATTGAGGTGATGAAATGGGACTGGGATGAAGGTTTGTGCGAGGAAAAGACTTATGTTTCTAATAAGGGGCATCCTGCTTTCTTGTCAGTTTGTGCAGACATAGGCAAGAAGGGAAAAAGGAGGGGTGACACAAAAGATGTCACCAATTAAACATTATAAAAAACAGCTAAACTTTTCATTACAAGAGTCAATACTTTATGTCCTACTTCTGCATAAGGTAGAACCAGCAGAAACAGGGAAACAACAAATGTAACAGAAGATAAGTTTAATGAGACAGAGTTTCAAGCCCTATTTTAAGAAACTCCCATATGAATTCTCTGCTTCACAAAAGGGAACAATCTGGCAGCCCTGATCAGACTGAGAAGGAGAAAGCTTGTCTCTTCTCTGTGTACCTTTTCACTTATCCTTAAAAAAGGATCATAAAGAAAGTTCAGTAGAGATAGTAATTCTCAAAAGTAATGTCTGAGTAGGAGCCTTGCTATTGATTATTTAGTGGTTGATGGAATTGCCCAAAACAGAGATACTGGAAACTTGCTTAGTTAATGAGTACTGCCAAAGTATATTCAGAGTGATATCCACCTGTGATTATTCAGCCTTTAAGATCCTTGAGTTTATGTGAGGACATGTAGGCTGCTAAATCTCAGCAGCTTCCTGAACTGTCTAATGAGCTTGGTTTTAGAGTGCGATGGGCAAGCACTGTTTTCTAAGAGGGATTATCTGACCCAATAGTGACAGAGAGAAGAAAAACGTGTCCGGAGAGCAGAGATAACAAGACTGCAGGACCTGGACCAGTGATGCTTGTGTACTTCACCATCTTTTTCTTCTTCAGATGAGATATTTAAAACTAAGGTTTTCTAGTTCCTTCCCTACCCCTACGTGTTGAGTATATTTGACAGAACAATCTGCCTTTCTTTTTGGACATGGTTTCCTGGGCCATGAGAAACCATATTTGACTCTTATAGAGAATATCACATAACTCTTAAGTTATTAAACTTAGAAAATAATGTAGTAAGTGATGAGACTTATTATATTTTATGAGGAATGGAGGAGTGACTTTAGAACTGTGAGAAAATCCTTGTGTAAATGCTAGAAAGTAAAGGCAGACACTTGCCTATTCAACACTTATTCTCTCTCTTAGTTTTCTAAGAATACCCAAGGTATGTTCAACTATTATATTAATTGGGCATTACATAAACATAGGGAATGAATGGTAGTTGAAGACAACCTTTGGAACTTGAAACTTTATTCTCTTTCTCTTTCTAAGTTTAAATACTTGAATACAGTGCAGTGTTAGCCAATGAGATATAAGAAAATTGTATGAGAGCTACTAGCAAACATTTTCCTCATTTTTTAAAATAGGCACAGATGATCATTTCTTCCTTTATGTTATTGTATTTTTTTAAATAAAGTCTGAGTTTTGATGCAATAGTTAGATTGCATCTCTGAAGGGGAAGCCATGAGAATTACCACAAATCATGCCCAATGGCTAAACATATTTTAAATTAAAAATAATTATCACAGCTCACTTATTATGTAAGACAACAAACTCTTTACAATTTGAGATTTTTAGCTAGTGTCAAAAGACAAAATTACAATAAATTTTGATTTAAATCACATTGGTTTTTATTTGTAATTTGTCAATGAGGGTAGCCTTCTCTCTACAAAATAGTATTAGGAACTGGAAGCAGAACCATAGGGGACAAGCTGATTGGTTGATTGGGTGACATCAGGTAACTTCAGATACACTCCTTTGGGGGTTGGGGTTAAAGCTGAGAAGATATCTTTCTTATATGGATCTAGGTAGATTGAAATGTCCTGTTTGCAGTAAAAACATCTGTTTCATAGTCTGTCTGCCTTTTTAACAGTAATTTTATTGAGGAATAGATAGCAAGGAGAGAGTTTCAAGACCAATTAGTAGGACAGTTTCAATAATAAATACATTGCATATAGTTGTATTCTTAGTGGTTATTCATAGTACAAGATGCAGACATGATATCCTGTCCACAAATTACTATTAATACAAATCTTTTATTCATTGAATTAAGAGAAAGTAGCTGTATATCTATCCTAACTATTTTGAATATACAGATACAAAACTATCCTTCATTTGTATCCCCTTTTTTGTTTAGTTTTGTCAGAGATAAGTATTCCATTGTCATTTAAATATTGTAGGTGCATAAATTCAGCAAAATATTCCAATATAATACAGTAGTCCATAATAGTAGTGGGTTATCCATAGAACTGGCGATGTCAGAAGTTGTTGACTTGAGCCTTTTACAGCTCAGCATATTAATGTGTTTTTACTTTTTATAGCTTGTTTTTATACTTTTCTACTGTATGGTTAAGACCGAGATAAAGCAAGACCTATATAACAAGAAATGTAACTTTTGTATCTGATAAGGTCAGTCACATACCCTCAGGATTTAATCTGAAACCCTATTCCACAGTTTGTAGATCTTTTGTGAGTGTAAGTCATGTGGATGAATCACAGCCATTGCTTTATCAACTTGCTCTCTGTGAAAGCTGAGAGAATGTTTTCTCTCCATGTGACTCTCCTTAGGTACACTCCACATCATCAATTACTTTCCTCTGTGGCCCTATAATCTCCTTGATCAGAAAATTTGGGACAGTACTAAGTTCCATGATGTTACAGTACAGGTTCTCCTGTGTCCTGAGTCTTCACTGACCTTGAAAGGCTAGGGCCAAAATGTTGGCTGACCTTGCAGCCCTTCCTTTTCTCTAATTTTTGGTCTGCAAACTTAGGTTGTTAACCCACCAGAAGAGAAGCTTATTATTATTACCCTACAACATAAGCAGTTGAGCTTAACCTCACTATTTGTGTAAATATCAAACATGTTAGACATAGTGTGCAAGATGTATTTTCCATCAAGTATTGTCTATCTGCTTTTTTAAAATTTAACTTTATTTAGGTAGCAGTTAGAATAAATGACTAAATTTTGGTTTGGTTTGTTTTGTTGGAGCTCAGGGTGGTAGTTTTGTTTAGTACTAAATATTTGATTATATGTGGACAATGGCAATCTAATATTAATGAGTTATAATATGGTAAATGTTACTTATTCTTTTCTAGAGAAAAGAATAAGTATATATATAAACCACATAGACTACAAAATATTCTTTTCTTCCCATAATTTTATTGAAGGACAAATACCAATGAGACAGCTTCAAATCAAATTAATACAACAGATTCAATAATTAATGCATTTTTTATTTTCTTAGTGGTTATTTGTTGTACAAGGTGCAGACATGATATTCCATTTACAAACACTATTAGAGTAGATGCCTCTATTCATTAAATTAAGAGAATGTAGCTGTATGCCTATCTTTTTTTAAAGTTGAATTATAGTACAGTTTTAATAATTAATACTTTTTACATTGTAATCCTCCTAGTTTTTTCCATAGTACAAGAAGCAGACAGGATATCCTGTCCAAACACTATTAATGCAAATCTTTCGTCTCATAGAATTATGTGAAAGTAGTTGCATATTTATCCTAACTGCTCTGTATATACAAATACAAAATGGTCCTTCCTTTTTATCCCCTTTTTTTGTTTAGTTCTGTCAGGGATGAGTATTCTATTGGCATTCAATTATTATAGGTGCTTGAATTCAGCGAAATACCCCAACACAGTCCAGCAGTCCACAACAGTAGTGGGTTATCTGCAGAAGTTGTTGACTAGAGCCATTTATAGCTCAGCATTTTATTATGGCTTTACTTTATATACCTCATTTTTGTACTTTTATGCTGGATGGTTAAGACCAAGATAAAGCAAGATCTATATGACAA
>PVKA01029795.1:16625-28041 GCA_004027165.1 Ctenomys sociabilis
TTTTTTTTTTTTTTTGTCTTTTTGAGACAGGGTCTCACTATGCATTTCAGGCTGGCTTTAAGCTCACTTTGTAGCTCAGGCTGGTCTTGAACTCACAACAATCCTCCTGTCTCAGCCTCCCGAGTGCTGGGACTACAGGCATGCGCCACCATGCCTGGCTACAATGTAAGTATTATAAACCTTGGCAATGTTTTTTTCCTCAAAGTTGATAGTTTCAGAACTAAAACCTTCATTATATTATTTTTCAATTACTTTAGACCTCAGGAGTGCTTTTGTATTTCTATTTGCTCTCCCTTGTATCTCAGCTAGCTACTATACTGGAAGATCAGAGACACACAGAACAGAACCTTACCTTTTCACGCCATCTTCTTGCATGTGTGCCATCATTAACTTTGGCATGTAAACCAAGCTTTGGATGACGATCCCTCTGCCCCTGCAAATGAACCCAAGCTGCCCTTCCATGCATATAAGCAATATAGCCAGGAACAACAGAGCCACTTAACCAGTTACAACCTGTTCTGGTTTAAAACTTGATGTCCCCCAACCCCAAAACCTCATGCACATAGATGCAGACTTGGGGAGGTGGTTGGATAATTGGGGTGTGATACTCTAGTAGATTAATGCATTGATAAGTTTATCACTAAATGTGACATGGATGGTGAAGCCTTGTTGGGAGAGGTGGAATCCTGGGGATGTGGCTGGAAGAGTCTATCTATAGCTCCCCACTTTGTTCATTCTCTGTTTTCTGTCTGCGATGCCATCGGTTGTTTCCCCTCTGCCTATGTTCTTTGCCATGCTGCCTTGCTTTAGAGCCAGCCAACTATGAACTGAAACCTCTAGAGATTGTGAAGAAAATAAACTTCTCCTTTTCATTAACTTGTGAGTGTTGAATATTTTGTCTCAGAAACAAGAAAGTAATTAAGAAAAAACTATTCTAGGTAGTTTCTGAGGAGTGGGCTTTAGGAACACTTCCCTCCCTACCCACATAACAAAATCTAGAGATGTTCAAGTCTTAAATAAAATGTACAAATTTGCACACAACATATCCATTACTTCTTGGATTCTTTAAATCATCTTTAGATTACTGATAATATCCAGTGTAAATGCAATATGAATATTGTGATTCTGTATTGTTTAGGAAACAGTGAGAAAGATCTTTATATAGTCAATATACGCACTATTATTTGCAAGTATTTTTGATCCACAGGTGATGAAATCTGAAAAAGTAGAAGTCATGGTCATGGAGGGTCCACTAGACTCCAGAAACATACACAATAGTTACACTAATGCTGTTATACCATTGGGATATCTCACCCATTTGTTAGATAACATTATTGTGGCAAGTAGATTACCACAATAAGGCAGGATGTTCCCATACAACCTAATCCTCATTTTAAGCACACAGAATTATTTTTCCTTTGATCTCTTGAAGCATGACCATGTGACTTGGTTAAGTAAAGGTCTTATGTATATATTCTGAGTGGAGGTATATATTTGTCTATGTAAGACAAGGGCACGTATCATTCTTCTGAGTGGTGATGGTGGTGGTCCTCGAATGGAACCACCATTGGCCTCGATCCTTGAGTAAATAAAACAAGCAGGAACAACTCTGGGGATCTGGGAAAATGCACTGGATGAATTAGAGAAAAGATTTGTGCTGTGTTATAGCTCTGAGCTTTGGCATTGTTTATTATCATGGTGTAATGCAGCCCCTCATAATCGATGCAGGTTATCCTAGTAGTTTTCTGGGAAAGTCTACATGGGCTCAACATGAAGAGCTATCTATATGCTATCCAGTATGATGAACAGAGGGCAGGGAAGGAAATAAAATACATAAAACCATTACGAATTCAATGAGAGGAAAGACACTGTCCAATTTGGGATTTGCAGGGTGGAGAATGGACCAGAATGATAAAGAAGGTAGGGCAGTGAAGAGCTTTCATCCAGCAGAGAGGTAATGGTGAGGACGGGGCCAAATGATAGTTGCAGAAATGATAAGATGAGATAGAATTCTGGATATATTTGAAGGTTGAGCCTACAAGATTTTCTTGTAAGATTGGATTTGAAATACGATGGTAAAAATAAGGTAAAGGGTACTCCAAGCTTGTTGCTGGACTGCAAAGAAAGTATAGAGTGAGGTCATAAAGATGATGGAAGTCAGGCAGGGAATGTTGGACCTCACCCAAGCTGGTCTTGTGAATAGCAAGTTTAGGGGGATTGTAAAGAAGTAGATGCTGGATGCAGAGTAATGTGATGGGTGAGAAAAAGATGGAGAGAAGAGAAAGGGAGCGAGAAGGTGGTGGCTAATCAGACCAGGGCACTGGTATGAAAAGGGGTCCTGATAAACTCCTAGGAACACTAACTTCCAGGAATGACACAGACTAAGTGTGATAAAGGAGGACATGAGGAGAAAAGTCAAGAAGAGGACAATGAGGAAGGACAGAGTAGGGAGAGCATATGTTTTTCTGGGAATTAAAATTCACTTTGCACTGGCGATAGGCATGGACAGGTCTGGTTTGCCCTTCTGTTAACAGAAGATGTAAGTATCTCTTTGCAGTGAGTGAAACAGAAAAATGAAAGAACAGACCCCTATAAAACTTTGCTCCTTTCTTTGCTTTCATGCAGCTTTAGTTTAAGCAAGGTTTCAAAGGCAAGTATTGGAACACAAAGATACACAGATACCCTGCGTCAGAGTACAGTAAGCTTGAACTAAATTTACTATGCTGGACAATAAAGAAATAAATGGAGCTAATCCAGTGATAAAAATATGCTTTGGCTTTATCAGAGTAGTGATAGTAATAATCCTTTACCTTTGCAAAGTACTTATGATAGAAATAAAACTATGCTTAAAGATTTTGAAATACTTAGGTGGTTTTCTGTTATACAAACCACATTTCATCCTAGATAAACATATTAATCCAAACCTTTATGAAAAGAATAACAACAATGATAATGAAATAACATAAGAATTACAGGTTCAACGTTGCTAAACTGAAGATCTGAAGTCCAAAATGCTCCAAAATCAAAAACTACCTGATGGCTACTTATCATAATAGCAAAATTCTGCACTGTCAGACTTTATTTTTCATACAAGAATCATTAAAACTTATATTTAGGCTGTATTTATAAGATCCATATGAAGCATAATACATTTTGTGTTTAGATTTGGGCCCCATCCCTAACATACCTCACTGCGCATATGTGAATATCTCAGAATCTGAAGTTGGAAGCATTTCTATCCCCACATATTTGGCATAAGGATACTAAGTCTGTACATACAAATGTAAATATAATACTTTTGAAAAATGAAATTTCCTCAGTCATTCCTGGCCTTCTGTCCTGTTAGTTTAAATTAAAATAATTTGAACTAGCAAGTGCATTGTTTTATGCATAGATGTGATGACTCATTACTTCATCAGTAGAATAAATTCCAAAGTTAATCTCAAGATCCTGCTCACCATTCCAATGTCAATCCATGCCTTTTGCCCTCAATGACAAGACTTCAACCACACAGCCTTGCTTCTAATTCCACAAACCCTTCAAGTTTTTGTCCACATTAGATACCTCACATATTTCTTCTTTAATTCACCTGCTTTTAACTCCTTTGTATAACCAACTACTCTGTTTGATGGGCAGGTTCAAGGCTAAAAACAGAATTCACACCAGATGGTCAAAATGAAGAGACTCTAGAGTTGAAGGCTGAGGTAGGGAAAGATGCTCAGAGACTGACAACACCAGGAAGCCATGATCATTCAAAGAAGTGAAGGAGTAAGGAGAGGAAGTGCTATTGTCTCTGCCTCCTAGGAGCTAAAACCATGAAGCAGTGTCTGGTTGGAGTTGTAGGAGGGACACAGCTGTAGGCACAGTTGCGACATTAAAACATGCTGATTTGATCTCTATTCTGCTTCTCAAACTTTAGTGAATGTCTTACTTTGTCAGAGCTCACAAAGAAGGCTGAGAAGACAGGGACATGGGTAGCCATTGTTTAGTTCTTTGTTAAATTTTCGTCTCTTTACAAAAGTCTTTCTTGACCTTTCTTCTTATGAAGGACAGTCCTAGAACTTTCAATAAATTTCTCATAATTTACAATGATATTTAATCTATTGTTCAGATATTCTTCCCTCCTAATCAGTTCGCACTATGAATGCAAGGAATGCTGTTTTCCTTCTAGTTGAATAATTGGTGCTTGGCACATGACAGATACTGAAATAATTTAGGTCTTCCTAAATCATTGAATTTCCACAGCTGAGCTCAAACTCTTAATCCTCTCAGCCTCTGAGAGCGTTGGGATTACAGGCAGGTGCTGCTGCATAGGGGAAAGTTCTTTTTAAAAAGAGAAAGATATATGGATAGATAGATAGATAGATGATAGATAGATAGATAGATAGATAGATAGATAGATAGATAATTTCAAACTTTTAACCTATCATATTTAAAGTTGTTAATGGTTCTATGGTTAAAAACCTTAAAATAATAAGGTTGGACAAAGATTATAAAATATTACATGTAGATTGCTTGTTGTACACAAGATAACCTTGTAGAGTATTACTTTGCTTTATCCCTGTGATAGTCCTACAAGTTGGACACATCGGCCCTATTTTCTTTATCAAGGTACTGGACTGCAGAGATACTCTATGGCTTGCTGGGAGTCACTGCAGCTGGAAATTCTTCACATGCATGGGGGCAAGATGAGGCCAATGTGTCTGAAGCAGGCAAGCTACCTCAATCTTGAGAAAAACATCCTGCCTGGATAACTTTATTCATTAGTCACTAGATAACCTTATGTCTTACGATATTAACTTTGCAAAAGTATAAACACCCCTACTCTTGTTGTGTAGTTCTCTTTTCCCATCTGGAAGAGGCCTCCACCTGACCTCAGCTCTTGTCTCTTGATTTTATTCTCCCCTCACCGTTTCTCCCCAGGACCTCTGAGAGCCATTCCAGTTCATGGCAAATTAGTACCTGAACTGGGATACACCTGGTAAGGAGGTTTGTTGGGCGGCGTACTTCTCTTACACTTTTGCATGCAATGGGGGGCAGAAAAGCGCTTCATAGGCCAATATTCAGCACAGGAATATTATATTGGAAATTATCAGCTGTAAAGAGCCAAAGAGAAAATTAGGCTTAAGGGAAGCCAAAGAAAGAAAGGTGTATTGGTTTACTAGTGGTTAAAAATAAGGCAAACAGTTTTAAAAACCACAGATGTTTATAGATGTATATAGAAATGTTTGTTGTTTTCTTGGTTCCTTATTTACCTTACTAAAAATGTATTTAGTATTGGGTCTACATGGTCTCACTCCACAGATCAGACTTGTAGTGATCTTTCCTGTTTTTCAGCCTCCCAAGCCCTGGGATTAAAGGTGCATGACACCACGCCCAATCTCAATCACTATCTCAGTGTTCCCCAAATGTGCTGCCAGCATGGAAGGTTGGGGATAGAACCCCAGGGCCCTGCATCTGCTTTAGCAGGTGCTTTAATCCACTGAGTTATCTGGCTGGCCCTAATTTACCTTACTTTTTAATACCACCATAAAGGATTTAGCTATAGCCGTCAGTACTATTTTCAAATCAACTTCAAAGTGAGACAAGGAGAGTGAAACAAAGATGCTATTAATTGATCTTAAACCCTCAAGCTTTGCCCAATCAGTGTCAGTGAGGACCCAAGACATAAGAGAACTTCTGCTACAACATCTTATAAGTTGGTCGAGTCCCTGATTTTATGACCAAGGAGATTATGGCACCACAAAGAAAAGTGATCTACAGTGTAAAGTGTACCTAAGGAGAGTCAATAGAAGAGAAAAAAATCTCTCAAGCTTTCAAAGAAAGCATCTTGGTCAAGCAATGGCCTTGACTCATCCAGATGGCTGGTGCTGACAGAACTGAGTAGTGCTGTACATGGTTCTGAGGTGATTCCTGAGGAGACTTTATGGACCGTGATAGATAGCAAAGAACTGATTAACATAAGTCTTGCTTTAACTTGGTTTTTAACATCCACCAGAAAAGTATAACCATGAGATGTAGGAAACAATACCATAGTAATATGTGAGAAAAAGGTCCAAATCACCAACATCTTCTGACAATTGCCAGCTATACTGATAACTGGCCACGCTTATGCATTATTGAACTGTGTGGGGATACCTTACTGTAAACAGATATCTAAACTCTAGACTGTAAGAAAATAAGTTCACTCAAAATGGAAAGGCTTTAAGCATGAAAAAGCCTTTTCCAGAACTCTCCAAACACAGTTTCTCCAACTGCAACTAAAAACCCATCACTTCCACAACGAAACAGAAAAGAGAAATGGATTATTTATATTGTCCAGGTCCTGGGGGGTAGAGGCTTTAGATAAGGTCATGAGGATTGAATAATGGAGTTTTTTTCATTGCTTCTTGTGTGCTCTGGGTATTGTGTGGAAAACATTTAGGACACTGTGCACCTTTCCTTCTTTTCGGAAGATTCAGTGTTGCCTCTCTCAGGACTTTATCTTGAAACATAACACTTATCTCTTTGCCTAGGTAAAAGTCACTTTTGTGGGAAGTAATTTAGCAAGATGTTTTGTTTATATGGGAGAAACAAAACCAATCAAGCTGTAAGAATGTTCATCCTTGAAAACAAAAGTAGCCTAGTAATAGATTGAATGTTAATTGAGGCAGATGCCTGTGAGAATAATTTGAAGTAATCTGTGAGCAATAATATGAAGTGAGCATTCTTTTTCCTCTTCAAGTATTCCATACCTCATATATTTTCTCTCCTGCAGTTCTAAGATCAGGAAAAATTCCATAATGAAAAGCTCTTTGCTATCCAAAAGGAGCTACCTTCAAACCAACCAACCATTTAAAGTTCTTAACTCTTATATACCATAAAGTAAACAGTGTATGAAATACAATTACTTCACTACACTGTCATTTAAGTTTTGAACATATGTATTTATAGCATTCAGTAGCCAAGAAAAACCACTCATTTAGTGCAAAGGCAAGATAAAGACAGAGAATATGATCAGAAGTGAAAACTTGTGTAGACAGCATACTGGTAGGAATGCAGTAGGCAGGTATATTTAATGCTCTATTATCCTTTACACTCCATTCCAAATCATCCTCTGCCACAGGACACTGATGCTAATTGTTTTTGTAGCTCCCTGTTATTTATTTTATTTTTAGTGTATTTAATACAGGCTCTACAGGGTCTCACTACATAGATCTGGCTCCTAGTGATTCTCCTGTTTTCAGCCTCCCAAGTGCTGGAATGACGAGCGCACGCCACCACGCCCAGACTCAATTGCCATCTCAGCGTGCTCTGGGGGCGGGACCTGCACAGCATCTGGGGATCGAACCCCCAGCCACTGTGCTCTGCCTAAGCAGGCACTTTAGTCTGCTGAGCTATGTGGCAGGCCCTTCATTTTCTTTTTTTAAAGAGACAAAAAAAATCATAAAAATGATGCAGAATTTCAAATCAATATGATAGGATCAGCAGTAGTTATTCCTTTTGCAATGCTAGGTTAGTCTCTGAAATCAGATAATTTTCTCAACATATTTTTATATGCTATTTTAAACATAAAATAGTTTACTGTTTTCTTTTTTTTATGTATTAAGTATAGGGTCTACAGGGTCTTACTACGTAGATCGGATTCGTAACGATTCTCCTGTTTTCAGCTTCCCAAGTGCTGGGATTACAGGTGTGCGCCCCGTCTCCATCCCCATCTCAGTGAGCCCGGGGTGGGGGGGCAGCACAGCATGCCAGGGATTGAACCCCGGCCACTGGGCTCTGCCTAAGCAGGCGCTTTACTCCACTGAGCTATCTGGCTGGCCCTCCATTTTGTTTTCCTTGCTGAATACTGAGAATAAATGTCGGCCTGTTGCCTTGCATCGTGGATTTACAAAGTGTAATCACCAGTGTTTAGAAAGGCTGCACTGATTTGATTTGTTAACTGTTACTAATTGGTACTTTGAGGTTCAAAGAGTTCTATATTTACTTACTTGAAACAACTCTTATTGGCGTTTTACACTGTCTCAAATTAGAAACTTTTTAGTTGAAATTTAACTTTAAAATTTATTTATCAATTTCTAAATAAATACTGAACATTGGAAATACAATTGCCTCAATAGCAAGTCTTGTGCTCTATGGGACATTTCATCTAACCCCACATGTTGATGCTTACCACTTCATTTGGTTTGTAGTTCTCCACACAGAAAAGTAAGAAATCCTAGGAACTAACTCCATTCTTCATAAAGACTGACCAGGTTGTACTTCCTGAGATAGTTGTCACCATCTGTGTCTTGTATTTGTACTCCTTTAAGAGTTAAGTCTATCTTTTCCTGGAATTTGGGCCGAGGCTTGTGACTGCTTTGACCAGCAGATCACTAATGTAATAGAAGTTATGTTGTTGACTTGTGAATTTGTAGCTTGTGATAAAACTTCTACATTGCATTGTCTCTGTCTCTATCTCTTCTTGAAATCCAACCACTTTACTGTTAAGAAGCCCAAGCCACATGAAGAGGCCCACATCATCCCAGCTGACAGACAGCACTAGTCACCAGACATGGGTGCAAAGGCCTCCTGTGGATTTTCCCAGCTTTTGAACAACCATAGCCTCAGCTGGTGGTAGAAATGAGCTGTTCCTGTTGAATTTTGGCCAGCCTGTGGATTAATAAACATTGTGGGTATTAGGAAGGCTCTAAGCTAAGTTATATTATATAGCTTGTTGCATAGAGTACAAGTTTCTTCTATTTTATTTTATTTTTTGGTGGAACCAGGGATCAAACTCAGGCCAGGGAAGTGCTTATTCCACTGAGCCATCTCCCTGGCCCCAGGAAAGTTTCTCTAAAAGTGAATTCATTTTTCTTTTAAACATAAAGATTACAAAATACTTTACAATTGATATCTCTCTACCTCCCCTTAGAAGTTGTAAACACACAGCAATTAGTTTGAGATCAATATCAGAAATCTAGTTTAGGACTTTTTTAAAACAGTAGCTAGAATATGATTTATGAGAAAATTATTTAAAAATTTAAACTTTTGGCCTAACACATTTTAATTTATCTGCCAGCTTCTTATTGATAAAAGTATCTTAAACTTTCAAAAACTAATATGTGCTCTTAGCCTGAAATATTTACGTTATAGATCAATTATTTTCAAAAGAGTAATTTTAAGCTGTAAGAGCACGTGCTGGCTTTTATGTGTGGAAACTTGGTTCACTAGTTCACATCAACTCTATCCATGCTAGCCTCCTTATGGCCCTCTACATTTGTGGTTTGCATTTCTGAGACCAATCTGTGAATCAGCCCTCCATAGTATGTATGTGGAGGGTGTTTTTTTGTAATTCTCTGTCAAATTATAAATTATTTATGAATGTTTTTCAGCTGTCAAAGGTTTTTTTTTTAGATCAAGTAACTTGTAGAGCTTTCAATCCCTCTTCAATTTCTTAACAAATATTTATTGATTGTTAACTTTGTTCATTAGAGGAACACATCAGTCAAAAAAAAGGGACATCGCCTATGGTTTGATAAAACTACCTGTCAAGTTGAGGACAACGTAAATTAGGTAATAACATAAAGATTTAATTTCAAACTGTGACAAGAACTATGAAGGAAAAGCCCAGATAATTATGAGGTGATATCCCAGGGAAAGTCATACTTATTGTTCTTTTATTCAACAGGTCAAGCCCAGTAAAATGCAAAGACAGTCATAACTTTTACCTTTCTTACAATTGGACCATTAAATTGCTTAGTTGAACCATTGTCCCTTGAACAATGTTTAAATATTAGATTGACTCAATAGTTTTTGTGGCTGTCAGATATTTAAATAGTCGGAATAGTCTAACATCACAACCTTAATTTTTCAACCATGTTGAAGTTTATTTTCCCTTCTCTAACTGACTTAAGCTCAGAAACATGTTCCACAGGAGGCAGACATACTTATTTCTTTCTCATTTCCTTTTTCCACTTCCTCCTCTATGTTAAAGGACATTGCTAGTCTTTCTCGTTTATTGTGCAAGTCTATTGCTTGCACAAAGTGATGTCTTCTACTTTGTGAGCCTAGGATATGGGTCTAGGGCAGACCATTGTCCCAGGAAGATGTCGCCAGGAACTTCTAGCTCTTTCCTGTTTTCCTTGATACAACTCACATAGTACCTTTTCTTTCATGGACCTAGATTTGTGAAATCTTTATAAAGCTTCATCACACTTCATCTTTGTGGATGTAATTTTTAGACACAAGGAAGGGTCAGCATTGTTTAGAATGGTGGCTGTACTTTGCTATGCTCCCTCACACGGACCATTTATAAAATATTAAAGAAAATATCTACTAATGATTGAGCATTAATAAGTTCTACCCTCACATTAGTATACTCAACATTTTCTTCTCTTAGTTTCTTTATCTAATTCAACCTTTATTTGAGACAAAACATGTTTTTCAAATCAGATATGATTAGTTAATTGCTTTTGGGATGGGAAATTCTCAATTTCTTTTTTAGGCTTTAAATCCATTAGTTGCAATCTTTTGCTTTTATTCTCCTTCAGAAAAAATGCCAAAGAATTATATTTATATTCCACATCTAGAAACTACACAGTTTTACACTAAATTAGTTGTCAGCAATCTTACACTTTGTTATTAGTCTACCTGTTTGCTTGTAAAGAAATAAAATGAGGACTTTTGTGCTCTGTAAATTGTTAAGGTCCCAGTTTCTGTAAGTCATAGTCATGGGACACTGGTTTTGTTTGTTGCCAGTTTTGACTAGGAGCTGCATCACTTTACTCCTTATTTAAAATGTTCTTGGAATAGCACCCTTGAGTCAGTGTGGTGAATGGGAAGGTTTGGGGATGATCAGATACAGTGTTAGATGTTGGCTCAAACACTGGGTGTGCCATACTTAGATACTTCATAATGGCAATTGTTATTCTTTCTTTTCTGTGCTTAATAAATAGGTCTTCAAAACTTCTCCAAAACTTAATGTGTGGAAATGATAGCTTAAATTAGGAATATCAACTTTTGGGCAGGGGAGATAGCTCAGTAGAATAAGTGCTGAGTTCAATCCTTGGTACAGAAAAAAAAAATCAACTTGTTCAGATGCTAATTTGAATCTGGGAGTGAATATAGTGTGTTAACATAATACTTCCCAAGCAATTAGCCTAATCCAGGCATGCATGCCTCCTTCCCTCCCAACCAACCTTCTTCCTTACTTCCTTTTCTTTTTTGTTAAATGTTGCCAATTAATAAATTTAAATCCGACCTTTGGTTTGTACAAGTAGAGAACATAACCCTTTATACTGAAGGCCCACTGAGTTAGCATGACACTCCTTAAGGAAAGAGGCCCCAGGCCCTCTATATACCTGGATATGGAACTATCTTGTTCAAATATTTGCTACAGACATTGCAGGTCCTGTGGATAACCCACTACTACTATGGACTACTGGACTATATT
>PVKA01029796.1:0-27884 GCA_004027165.1 Ctenomys sociabilis
GGGGGAGAAAAGGGAAGGAAGAAGGAAGGAAGGGGAGGGAGGGAGAGGAAATAAACTAGAGCACAACAAGTAGGTAGAAATCGTCTCTCATGGCCACCTGTCTTTGGCTCCCTTTTTGTGCCTGCCCTTCAGCTGCAGTTGGGTGCCTCCTTCCAGGGCCTCGGGGTACAGTGCAGACGCCTCTCCCCGCTGCACACCTGTCAAATTCTTTGCACAGACCACATTCCGCTTCAGCCTGTAATGTCCCTGCATCTGGTCTTCAGCACGCCAGCCTGCCTTCTGCCCCCAAACCAGTTAGTATCCGCATGACAAACCTTGTTCTCTGTGGAGCCACAGAAGCAATGGTTTGATTTTCTTCCATCTTGGCATAATTTGATAGGCAGCACTTGTTTTCTGTTTTGGGCTCTCTGTCCTGTGTATCCAGTTCACCTGTCTTTTCTCATGGAGGAGCAGCTTGGGACCCCTGTTATGGGCTTGTGGTTGCCTCCTGCTCATTGCTCTCCTTTTTGTTGAGGGGAGGGAAGGGGGAGGGAGAAAGGAGAAGGAATGGTGTCCCTGTGGCTGCTGGAGAGTGCAAGTGCTGCATGTGTGATGACCTGGCCTCTTGATGCAGAGTGCCTGAGGAGAGGGGCATTTTCTCTCCCAGTTTTTACTTTTGCATTAGCAGGGATTTGCAGCACATGTACTTGCATTCCTGATGCATGCACATGATGTGCCTGCACTCTTTTTCTTCAGTCCTTTTCCCCTCCCCGTCCTCTCTCCATCTCATAGACCTCTTCCCTTTTGCCAGAGGTCCATCCCCCCATTCTGATTATCTATCTTTAGGGCTGGGGAGATGGCTCAGTGGAATAAGCGCTTCCCTGACAAGCGCAAGGGCCTGAGTTCAATCCCCAGTTCTGCCAAAAAAAGAAACACTGACAAAATTTTGTACCATGCTGATTATCTATCTTTGATTTTGCTCTTTATTTATATTTTGGGTTTCTTGTGTAAAAGACTCATACAATATTAAACTTCATTTCACTTAACATTGTGGTTTCAGAATACTTCCATTTCCCTACAGATGACCCAAGTTTATCTTCATAGCAGATTAATATTCTACTGTCTATAAACACCACATTTTTATTCACCGACGTGTGAATGGATACGTAGGTTACTGGGGAATGGGATCTTGCACTTTGCCCACATTCTGTGGCCTTGTCGGAGCCGGAGTTGGTGTTGCCCATGGCTAGGTTCCCTAGTACTGCCAAAAAAAGGAGCTTAGCAACATTACTGATTAGTTAGAGAATAGAGAAAGTAAATATAACTGACTCACAGCTTTGGCATTCTAACCATTCCCATTTTGATGTGTTTCCCATAGCCTTTGGTGGGGGTGGGGGGAAGTGGCCTGGGATCCACACTGAGCTGTGGTCCTGCTTTAGTTTTTTTGTCTTTTTGAATCAGGCTCTTGGTAAGTCACTGAGTTGTCCAGGCTGGCTCAGTCTTGGGGCCCTCCCACTTCAGTCTCCCAGGGTGCTGAGGCTACAGGTGTGTGCCACTGCTACACCTGGCATTCTAGCCACTTTCTTCATGTGCTTATGTGTTTGCTAAAGTGATTACCTTCTGCTTTGGTGTTTCCCATGGCCCTGTACTTAGAGAACGCATCTAGAGCTGTGTGGCTGCATTGCACTTCTCTAAGTCATCATTCTATGTAAAACCTCATGGAAGCATGAGTTTCACAAAATAGGAAACCTACATTAGATCAAATTGTCAGAGAATTTTAACCCTTTAATTATCATTAGTAGTTGAGATACTACTAACTATGATAGTTTGGACTTTTTTTTTTTTTTTTTTTTTGCCTAGTGCTACATATGGGGGTGGAATCCTAAACATGGAACTATATCCCTAGCCTTTCCCACTTAAGTGCTAATGTGGACAGGGACAGGACATGGACCAGTTTTATTGTTATTTTTATTATTATTATTATTGATAGAGGGTCTTGCTACGCAGTTCAGCTCATAGTGATCCTCCTGTCTCAGCCTCCCCAGTGCTGGGAATATAGGCATGCACCACCACGCCATTCTGAGACCAGCATGGCATGCAGTACTGGAGATCAAACTCAGGACCTTGTGCTTGCCAGGCAGGTGCTTATGCCACTGAGCTATGTCCTCAATCCTCCCAGCCCTTTTAAGTTTTGAGACAGGGTCTCAGTAAGTTGCTAAACTGGCCAGGCTAGCCTAGGACTTGCAGTGTTTGTACCTCAGCCTCCCAGAGGGCTGAGGTTATAGGTGTGTGTCACTCTGACTTGGGTGTTTTCGTCTTGCTTTCCTCTCCTGATGCCTGAGCCCAGTGAGAAAGTACCCTCAGCTCCCAATGTCTAGTCCCTGTGGATCTACTATCCTAATTTTGCTATGGTTATGGGAGCCCCAGGCTGTCTTGGACATGGAATCATTGCCAGCTTTAAGTCCTGCCCTGCCCACTCAGCAGCGGTGCATAGCTGTGTGCCTTGGGCAAGTGTGTTAATAGTTTTGAAACTGTTTCCTCACCTATAAAATGAGAGCTTAAAACTACTTTCCTAGAGGTTTTGGTGAGTAATACTTCTGAGTTGTGACTCACTCTCCAGACGTTTGTCATCCTCATTGTCCCATCTGCCTCGCTCACTGTCTGTGTTTGTTCTTAGCGGATGACCACCAGGCTCTCATCTGGGACATCCAGCAGATGCCCCGGGCCATCGAGGACCCGATCCTGGCCTACACAGCTGAAGGAGAGATCAACAATGTGCAGTGGGCATCCACTCAGCCTGACTGGATTGCCATCTGCTACAACAACTGCCTGGAGATACTCAGAGTGTAGTGCTGGTGGCTCTTACCTACAAGGCAGGGGCCATTGTGTTCCCACCTCTGCCCCACTCCAAGTAAGAAGAAACACATTTCCAGTGGCCAGTATGTCTGTCCTTGCTTTGCACCCGCTGTTTCCAGAAGCTGCTCTGCGAGTGTCTGGCCAGCCACCCGACGTTCTCTGTGCCAGCCTCAGGGCCGTGTGGCATCTCCTCAGCCCAGGGCTGAGTTTTAACATTCTTCTCACTTGTTTTTTCCTTTGTTTCCTCAATTAAATATGTCTATATATTTGTTTGTCAGCTGTTGCATTAATGAGCAGTACAAGCACTGGCTCTGTTTGTACCCTCTGCCCTATGTCTGTCTGTCTGCCTGCTGCCCAAGGCAGTGGTCTGTGTCCTGTCCCTGTCCCTGTCCACATTAGCACTTACATGGGAACAAGTACCAACTTGAAGTAGTCTTTCCTCCTGGTGTCAGTGTCTTTAACAAATCTCAACTTTGTATATTTTTATCTATCAGGCTAATTTTTTAATGAAAATAGTATCGCTCTTCTAGTTTCTTCTTCCATTTTACAGTCCTCCTGTTGTGTACCTTCCTCTCTTCTCTTGGTACCTGCAGTGGGCACTGGGCCCCGGACCTGTGCACAGCCTACCTTCCTGAGCTCTTGCCGAGTGGTGCTTGCCTGGTCACGACTCGCAAGCCCTGGGTGCTTTAGCTCCACTGACACCTCACCGTTTTCTCACCCTGGCTCTTCGGGGCTCACAGAACAGATGACTCCCACATCTGGCCTCACCCATCTCTTGTGGGCACATGGTAGAACTGAGCCAGGCAGCTGATGAGGGGAGGCAGGCAGGCTGGTGAGGAATCATTTCAGGAAAACTGAACTTGGAGTGTATTTCCAGTACATAGTGTTAGAGCTTTTCTATTCAGTTGTAAGCCTCAAGCCACTCCTTTCTGAGACTTGAGTGATAGGCAAGACAGCTCTTTAAGCTGAGCTTTGGTACTTTTGTCCATTGAGTTTCCTGAGCCTGGTAGAGTACTGGTCTCCCTTTGGATTGAGTGCACTGAGTGAGGAAGAGGCTGTTGCTGACATCGTGCAAGCTCTTGAGGGGAGACAGGCAGCTGTCAGCTGGGGTGGACTGCTTGGATGTGATGATCTGAGCCTTTTGGGTGACCAAGGATCCCAGGTCCCAGGCCATCCAGGGAAAAGCTGTCAGACGCAGCCCTACCCTGGCTCACGTTCCGGGCAGTGTTGAGCTTGTAGTCTTCTGTTAGTTGCTGACTTACAGGCTGCAAGTGTGTTTCCGTTACATAGCTAGGTTGCATGGAGGGGGCGTGTGTGTGGTTCTGACTTTAGAAGAGTCCTTTGTGATGGGCAGAGTCTGGGATTGGCCAAGGAGTTTGCCCGGCTTGTCATGCTGTCAAGTGCCTGGAGCTTTGGGGACTTTCTGAGTTGCTCATCTGAGATCAGGTGTGCAGCAGGCCCAGCAGCCAGTGGCTTGTCCACTTAGGCTCTCACCTGCTCGAGGAACAAGTTAGCTGCGTTCTTTGGATCTTCAGCCTCTCCTGTGAAGTCTTCCTTTTCCACAGCCGATGTAGCTGTGTACATGAAGTCAAGCTTGCTCTACTTCAGCAGGCTTGTCCCTAAAGAAGAGGTACAAACAGGTGTCTCCCGCCTTGAGCTTCTTTGTTGTTCTGACAGTGGGGCTGTAGGTGGTGCTGTCCTTTATTTACTACCAGATTTTCACTGCATTGATTGGGGATAATGAGCAAGCAGTTCTTGCGCAAACTCTGCTTTTAATTGTTTGCTAGTGGTTCCTGATCCTCCTTCTAGGGGAGCAACTTCAGCTGATAGCTGCCTCCTAGGAGACCCATTTCTTCCTGTGATGGGAGTTGGAGTGGCAGCTGTGGCTGGCTCTGCTTGGTGGGATGAGGGGTGGGCAGGTCTGCTAGGTCTTGGTCCTGGTCTGAATGGCAAGGATGGAACTCGAAAAATACTAATTCGTAAAATTAATTAGTAGTAGTTATTTGCCTAGATTTGGATAGTGGTTTTCCTTGGCCACCGGCCCCCCCAGCCGTCACCCTTCCTTGAGCTCTGCAGTGTGCTCTGTCCCTCCACGCCCATCTGGAGTCCAGGTGATACTCTTCCTGTTCCCACAGTACACGCACTTGTGTCTGTGGTTTCAGGGTGCTGATACCTTGAAATGCCCGCTCCCGTTACACCACAAGCAGATGGCCCCTGGCCAAGGAAGGAGTTTGTGTATTCTCTAGATATGGAGCCCCTGGCCAGCTCAGCTCCAGAAACAGGTCTGTGGCAGTTTCAAATCAGTTGTTCAGTTTTCAGGTTAAATGCCAATAAGATTGCTCGAGACAGGGAGAGAGCTCAGTGGCATAAGCACTTGCCTTGCAAGCACAAGGTCCCAAGTTCGATCCCTCATACCACAAAAAAATTTTAAAAAGGGATTGCTGGAGAGCTCCCATCTGCTCTCCTTAAGCAGCTGGGAGGCCTTTATGTGCGGGTGCCTCTGGGCTGTGGGCAGCTGTGATGCCTCCTTTGGTGCCCTTGACAGGCCAAGCCACAGGCGCAGAGAGATCTGCCCTGTTGAATGGCAGAACGGTGGGTTCAGGCATGGGTGTGGGGCATTCAAGGACATGAGCTTTATACTCAGGAGGTTAAGACCCTCTCCTTCAAGGAAGTACTGGCCTGCAAGGTTAAATCTAAAGAGGGGCATGATTTGATAACTGGGTGGCAGGGTGGCAACTTTGGATCAGATCCAGGATCAGCTCTCGGGAGAATTGGCTTAAGATTCAACAAGAACATAAAAAATCCAGAGTCTTGCAGCGTTTTACTGATAGTTGTGGTAGGAATGAATAACATGTAAGATGTAGGGAAGGGAGTGCTATTTCTTTGGATCAAGGGAGGGACTGTTGAAGGGCCTGAGGTGGGGAACCCTTCAGACTTGCACGGATGTGGAGTGAGTACATGCTTTTGGCCTGGCCACCCTTCCTGGACTATTAATCAGGCATCTGTGGTTCTGGGTAGCTGTGGGCCAGGGTGACAGCTCAGGGAAGGAGAGTCTCCCTGCAGCAGGCAGCTATAGGCAATAACGTGCAAGTGTCAGGTGTCCAGAGGTGGGAAGTGATCACGTAGCCCTTTCCTCTTTCTTTCCCCTCCTTCTCTTGCTGTTGCACTGTAGAACTTTTTCCTTGATGTGCCATGGCTCTGAGGCCCCAGGAAGTAAGGGTATTTGGGAGCTGCAGGGCTTACCAGACAAGTGAGGGCAGCCATACTGTGCCTCCACTGTCCTAGCCTTGAGAGTGTGACAGTCCCGCTGCCCTCTGAGCACACAGCTAAAGTGGAATACTTGAAGCACATGTTTCTCTTTACTGTCTGAACCCCAGGGCAGGAAGGAGGGCCATGCTCAGCACCTGGGGTGGGTTTTCTAGAGGAGCTGAGCTAAGCAGTGTCATCGTGAGCCATAGGCTAGGCTTTTCAGGAGTCGTCATCTTTGCTCTGGCTGTGCAGCCACCAAGGGTGTCTCATGTTGTGGAGCCTTGTCCAGTGCCCACCTTTCCCCTTCCTCCCACCATTGTCCTTGCTGCTAATGGTCAAAGTCAAATGTGTGGCCACATGGGATGGGTCAGGTCTTGGGCTGCTTTCTGGATTTTTTTTTCTTTTTTTTTAATTTGGAAACATGCAGGTGCCTTCCTAAAGAGGCTTGGACTGGGGTGTTAAACCAGGAACAAATAAGCTGCGAAAGTTTGAGCTCCAAAAGAAAGGTGTTGCCAGCGTGGGGCAGCTGAGAGCTGTGCACACACCCACCTTTGGGACAGCCGGGTGAGGATGAACGCACGCTGGCTACTGTTACAAGACATGTTCACGCTTCGGGTTGTGTTCTAAAACTGATCAGGTTGCTTTAGTCCAGCGTGGATTGCTTGCTTTGGTTCCTGTATATTTTATGACCCCTTTGTCAGTGACTTCCCCCACCCCTCTTTGAGTGTGAATTTGTAGCATGATTGTATAAGCCTCTATGTAGAAGATGGAGATTTCTTGTTCTCTGAAATGTTAAGCTCTAACCTCTGTGCCCTTTAGCCTAGGATGTCTGAACTTACTTTCTTGTTGTATATTTAAACCTTCCCTCTGTCCTATATATAGGTTTTGTGGCATCCCCTGATCAGATGGAGAGGAAGCTGCTCCTTGCTAAACTGTACTGTAACCATTTTTCTTTTATAAATACTATTTTCACAGGGCTGATTGTACACAGGGCTTGTAATAAAATCTTAACACTGTGCTGTGAACCACGCAGAGGAATCTCCACTGCAGTCAGTATGAAGGCACCTGAAAGTGGAGTCTTTTATGACTTCTTTTTTATTTCCTAATACATTAAACCTAATTTTCACCCTTTCATTTTGTTTCAGCCTCCTGTATAAGAAGTACTGTATTTTCTGCCCATCATACTTTGTAATAAAACTTGAACATATGTAGATGAATTTCCTCTTGTGATGAATGCAGTCCTTTCCAGCTTGCCCCTGTGAGCATGTTTCAGACTGGCTAGGGGAATATTCTGCCTCTGCCCATTATATTTGTCACTCAATTGTCTTTTTGTGTGTGTGCTAGTTAGTAGCACACAATGGTTCCACTCATAATGGACTTGCCTATTTATCTCCTGTGTGGTTGTTTGTTATTCAGTTAACAAAAGGTGGAGCATCTCCTCTTCCCAAGCTATGGCTCCCAGGCTGCATGCACTGTACCCAAGGAGACTTGCACATAAACAGACACCTGCCTTGGGAGCCAGGCTGGGCTCAGGGAAAGCGCCAGGGAATGAAGAGTACCTCTGTGGGGTATGGTGGCAAGTGTGGCCAGAAAGCCAGCTGGAGCAGGGAAAGTCTTGGCTCGTGTGCCATGTGTCCCAGATAAATACACCCTCCCCCATTTATTTATAATTCTGTGCCTACGCCTCTTCAGGGGAAGAGAAGAAAGGCAAGCCACGTTGGTACTCAGTTAAGTGCCTGTTGCTGTCACAGAACACAGAGCTTGAGGCGATGAGTCTCTGAAGATAAGACAGTCTGGAGAACTCTGTGCACTACTGGCACTGCTGGAGATGCACAGTATGATCTGACAATGCATATTTTGTAGGAAATACACAATTCCTGTTTCCTGGGTTTGTTTTTAGTTTTAGTGGTACTGGGCATTGAACAGGGCCTTGCACATATGGCCTTAGGCACATATTGTACCACTGAGCTGTACCATTCTCAGCCTTGTGATTTTTTTTTTTTTTTTTTTTTTTTTTTTTTTTTTTTTTTTTTTTTTTTTTTTTTTTTTTTTTAGTTTTTTTAGACAATCTCACCATGCATTTTGGGCTGGCCTTGAGCTCTTTATGTAGCCCAGGCTGTCTTCAAACTTGAGGCAGTCCTCCTGCCTCCACCTCCTGAGTGTTGGGATTATAGGTGTGCGCTACCATGAGACAGGCTCATGTTGTTTCTCACACTGGCTTTGGATTTTCAGTCTGCCCACATCAGCCTACCAAGTAAAGCAGGATTACAGACATGAGCCAGCAAGTCCAGCGAGTTCCCGGTTTTACGGAGAAGGCTGGGAGAAGAACACTGACTGTAACAGTCTTGGTAGTCAAGGCCCATGGTGGTGAACCTTCTTAGAGTTTCAGTGATACTAAGCTCCCACTGTGATGCGTGTGCCATAGGTTTGCCCCCACTGCTGCAGGTTGTACTGCTGTAACAAACCTTGAAGTCTCAGGGACCAAGCAGAACGAAAGTTTAGTTTTATTTAACGAAGTCTTCTCCACTTTGTGGCTACCTCATGTGGGACACACAACTCCTGGCTTGCGTGGGGGTGGGGGGCTACCTTGCACAAGAGCCCTAGAAGGAGTCATCCTCGTGTCTGCCAGCCTTGGTTCTGACATAACTGCAAAGAAAGTCAAGAAATGCGGTTTTTCTGTGTACCTTGAAAGAGAAGGTAAAGTGATGAAGAAATAGTGACATCTCTACAATACCAGAAGTTCGCAAGCCATCCAGGACAGCTGCCAGTGTCACTGCATTCCTTGGGAGCTGTTAGAATTAGACAACACGGCTGAGCCTAATAGGGTGGGACTTCTGCCAGCTCAGGTCTCCAGGCTCCCTTGCAGAAGAACGATTTCAGAGATCCTAACAAGAGGCCTGAGGTTACCTCAAGAAAGTGACTATTAGTCTGAGAAAGGAAAAATCTGCCCTGTGTGGTCACAGCTGGGGGGCCCAGGCATGGCTCTTTTTTGGGGAGAGAAGAACCAGGGATTGAACTAGGCCCTTGTGTTTGCCAGGGAAGCACTTATTCCACTGAGCCATCTCCCTTGCCCCCGGACATGGCTCTTGGACCACTTGGCTCAACACTGGGTTCCAGCCCTAGCGTTGAAGGTGGGGACATCAATGACACCAGATAGAAAGTTAATAGGAAGCAATACTTTTCTCCCAAACACACTCTCCAACCTGAATTGTCATGAAAACTCCTTTCTCTGTGACAAAGAAAAAAAGTTCAATAATCTTGCTCTTTAAAACTGCATGCTAGCTGGGCATGGTGGCGCATGCCTGTAATCCCAGCACTCAGGAAGCTGAGGCAGGAGGATTGTTGTGAGTTTGAGACCAGCCTGAGGTACAAAGTGAGCTTAAGGCCAGCCTGAACTGCATAGTGAGACCCTGTCTCAAAAAGACAAATAAATAAATAAAATAAAACTGCATGCTGACATTTTGCTGTTGGGAATTGTCAGTGAGGTTGAAGCCTTCTGTTTTGTTTGGAGGGACTGCCGCTTTGACATAGAAAAGCAACTTGGGTGTTGCCCAGGCACAGCACTTCCAAGTAGGCGTTTCTGGACACAGCACTGTACATTTAACTTGGAACTTCTAGAAGAAACTAATATTGAGGGTCACAGCTCAGTAGCCTAAGTGCCTTCCTGGCAAGTGTGAGGTCCCAAGTTCAATCTCTGGTACTGCCAAAAAAAAAAAAAAAAAAAAAAAAATCTCAAATCTATCCTCTTCATATTCCTGCAGTAACCATCTTTTCTCTTAGGTAAGAACAACTATTCCTGGTATGTGGTATCCCCTGTTACAGTGAGCCAGTAATGTGGACTAGTGCCCCCCAGGTGCTGGGCAGTTGGACAAGAGCAGCTGTAAATCTTGTTTGAGCCTCTAATTTGTGGTTATAAATTCCAGAGGAGGAAGATTTCCATTAATTTTTTTTTTTGCTACTAAAGTAACAATAAACTTTAAATTATGGAAAGTAACACTATATACATATACTCTAGTATATATACTGTATATGGTATGTACTATAATATACAATATGAATAGAGTATTATATAATTATAATAGTACTACTGAACTATAGTAAGCACATGAAAAGATACTCAACATCATTACTCATGAGGGAGGTATAATCAAAACCAAAATTATACAATACACCCCAAGATAGCTGAAACTAAACAAAAAAGAGAAAAAAATTAGTGAGAATTTAGAGAAATTGGACTATCCTACTTGCTGGTGTGAATGTAAAATAATGCAGTCATTTTGAAAAACTGCTTCTCTTTCAAATGGTTAAACAGTTATCAGCTAGGGCTGGCCAAATAGCTCAGTGGATAAAAGTACCTGCAAGCAGGCGCAGAGGTCAGGGGTTCAATCCCTGGGCCTGCTGTGTCAGCCCTGCCCCGGGGGCGAGCTGAGCTGACAATTGAGACTGGACGAGGTGGTGCGCACCTGTAATCACAGCTCTTGGGAGGCGATAAACAGGTGGATCACTAGAGTCGGATCTATGCAGACCCTGTAGAGACCATGTAGACCCTGTCCTAAAATACAATAAATAAACATTCCATCATTCTATTAAGGTACGAGCATGCACAGAGGATGATGTGAGCACATAACATCATCTGAGCTCAACTGGAGAATTAGCAGGTGAGGGTGGGAAATGCTGCTTGAGCAGGAAGGTGAATGAGGTGGAAGACGAGCCCAGGAAGGGGAGGGGGCGCTTAGTGCAGGGAGGGGGAGCAGTGCTGGGAGCACTGTGGTGATCTTCATCTGAGAAGTACAAGGATGAAGGTTCCAGAGTCATCACTAAGTAGATTGAATAATGAGCAATTTTCTTTTTTTTAAGGGGCTGGGAATGCAACTCAAGGGTAGAATGCTTCAGTGGTAGAACGCTTGCCTGCCATGCTTTAAGCCCTGTGCTACACACACACACACACACACACATCATAAGTGAACTACAATATCAGTTAAAAACTCAAAGGAATAACATAAGGCTTCATGAAGATGACGGCTTAATTGTGTTCTAAAGCACAGTAAAGATTGTACTACTGAGAAGATGAATGAAAGATGAGCCAAACCCAAGAACGAAGGCGATGAAAGGCTTGTACTCTGTGGAGCGCTGATGACCACCCTCTCCACCTCAGCCCTCCCACAACCCCTCCTCCCCAAAATGCAGCATCAAGATTTATTATGGTGAGCCGGGGAGGTGGCTCAGTAGAATAAGCACTTACCTGAGTTCAATCTTACCTGAGTTCAATTTTTCCTCAAAAAAAAAAAAAAAAAAAAAAAAAAAAGATTGATTATGGAGGTTCTTATGTAGTGATATAAAATGTACGCCTATGTGCCTCTGTATTGGTCAGGATTTTACTTAGAGGAACAGATATTAACACAAGATATACAACGTATAAGGAATTACAAGACCGGTTTACAACAGTCTGCCGCAGATCAGATGAGAGAGCCTGCAGAGGGTGTCTGCACAACTGTCCCAGACTGAAGAATTCAGTCCCAAGGTCTGAAGTTCACTGCAGTGCTCCGTGCAAATCTTTGTTCGCCAGCTAATGGGTCTGCGACGGAGGGCTGAAGAATCTGCGGTGGACGCTGAAGAGCGCGACAGAAAGTGAAGGATCGGGACTGGGGAGATGGCTCAGTGGAATAAGCGCTTCCCTGGCAAGAGCAAGGTCCCGGTTCTGAAAAAAAAAAAAAAAAAAAAAAAGGGAGGGGGGGCAAGCCAGGCGATGAAGTCTAAGTGAATGCGCAGACTGAAGTTTCTCTGACGAAGTGGAACATCGACTACTTCTTCAGCCCCTTTCTATGAACTCTTTCAAACCACTTGTGCCCCAGAGCGGGACCCATGGTTACACAAGCAAATGAAAACAGGGCGGGCGGAAATTTAAGCTTCATTTACACTGCCGGGGCTTTGGATTTACAAAAAGTTATTCCACTACCTGCAGATTTGTTTCTTCTCCATTTTCTATCCATTTTTTTTTTTTTTTTCTCTTGGGAGACCAAACGTAAAATGAAAAGGGGAGTTTGATGATTTTTCCAAAAGGTTTGATGATTTTTCCTCTCGCCAAAAGCCTGTGAATCGTGAATCTGACCCAGGGCGTTCGGAAACTTAAATCACTCTTATGACTGCTGTTATTTGCCTAAGTTTATTCCTTTAATTCTCATGTCGTGGTTCCAACTACGCTGGTAACGTAGGTGGCTGTTCCTTATTTATATAGATAGAAAACGTTGGAACCTAGAGATGAATGGGGAAATTACTTTCTTGGACGCGGCTCACCGTGTACAACAGGACGGTGGAATTACTCCTCTGCAAGAACAAGACATTTATCTTTGTGGACTTTCTCGGAGTTAGGAAGGAATTTGGAAGCTAAATCGGTTGCATAATTCAGGGATATTTCTACGAGGTCACTGAGGGAAACAACGCCCCCCCGACACACCCCTCACCCACCTCCCTAAGCAACCCGCAGCCGGCGCCAGTTTCTTCCTCTGAGCTCCTCTCAGGGCGCGAGGGCGGGTACTCTGCAGCGGCGGAACGGACTTGGCGATGATGGTGGCGATGGCGGGGAGGAGTTTTTGCAGCGGACCCGGGAAAGGAAGTGTGTACGTCATCAAAGGTCTCCGCCCCCGACCGCGGCGGGGACGGTGCGAGGTCAGTCACGGTTGGGCAACTCCGGCGTGGATTGAGCATTTAGCTCTCCGGAGGCTGGCACAGCGGTCGCAGCGTCGGGAATCCGGAAGCAGACTGGACGCGCTGACCTTGGCGGCGCCAGTTTGCAGCTTGCAGCCCGGGTTCGGAGCCGATGGCAGCTTGTACTGCTGTGAGCCTGAGCAGGGCAGCGGCCAGATGCGCGAGAGCGCGGGGCCCTGGCATCCGCGCGGTAGCGCCCCGCGACTTCCTGCCCGAGATCCTGGGCTCCAGCTCCTCCGCTCCCGGTAGGGCCCTGCACCTCACCACGAAGGTCCGCGCCGGGCACAATAAATGGTCCAAAGTCCGGCACATTAAGGGTCCCAAGGACGCCGAAAGAAGTCGCATTTTCTCTAAACTTAGTCTCAGCATCCGCCTGGCCGTGAAAGGTGAGAACTGACAGTCACTGCTGGCTGCAGATGTCTTGCTTCCCATCACCCACCCGACCCCTGACACTTCATTTTCTTTTCCTTCCCCACTTGTTGTCATTGTCCACTTCGAAACAGTTATCTAAATTTGATGACCCACCCACTTTTCTAGGCGTGTGTGTGTGTGTGTGTGTGAAGAGAGGGAAATACCCTCTGGGAGAGAAGAGGTAACAGACTTAACTGAAGTGTGTATCTAAGTGCTTCAGGCTTCATAGAAACATCCTGAAAGTCTGTTGGACCTCTGTCTCTCTTCAAGAGACAAACCAGGCTCTCTGCTGCAGTTGCCTGTAGTTGTGCGCAGGTTGTGGCAGGAGCACTGAATACAGTTATCACTTGTTTAGGCCTCAGAATTTCCTCGTTAGAATTTCTTGAGGCACATTTTCTTGGAAGATAGGTGTGCAATCAGTTGTAAGCCACCCTGAAAGGTCTGTTTTCTTTTTATTTATTTATTTATTTATTTTTGTCTTTTTGAGACAGGGTTTCACTATGCAGCTCAGGCTGGCCTTAAGCTCACTTTGTAGCTCAGGCCGGTCTCAAACTCACAACAATCCTGCTGCCTCAGCCTCCCGAGTGCTGGGATTACAGGCATGCGCCACCATGCCCGGCTCTGTTTTCTTTTTAGTTGGACACCCTAGGAAGAGAGGGAAAGCCCTGTAAAAAGCATACAGCCTAAATTGTACCAGTAAACTTAAATTTAAAAAGAAATGTAGCAAAGGGGGCTGAGAATGTAGCTCAGGGGTCCAATACTTGCCCATAGTGCAGTACCCCTGGGGTCTGAATTCTAGCCTCACCAAAAAAGTGGAGGAGGATTTGTTTAGACTTTGGATTTTGTCCTTAACTAGCCTATGACCTTAAGCAAGTGGCTTAACTTTGCTTCATTTTCTCTAAAACAGGGCAAATGCCTACTTTAAGGTAGTGGGAGGGGGTGGGGATAATTAGCATTTAATGTTAATTTGTCTCTACAACTCATGCCTGATCATTCTATTCTTGCTGCTGCTGCTTGAACTGTGAATTGAACCTAGGAACACTGCCACTGAGCTATATCCCCAGCCTTATTTAATTTTTAGTTTTGAGACAGGGTCTCACTAAGTTACCCAGATGAACTTTGAACTTGTGATCCTCCTTACTTCAGTCTTTCTAAGTGTAGGGGTATGTAAATATGCACCACTGATCCCAGCTTCTTTTTTAAAATCAAAGCCAGAGCCTTGCACATGCTAAGAATCTTGTGTTGTTTTGGTTTTTTTTGTTTGTTTTTGGTGGAACCGGGGATTGAGCTCAGGCCCTTGCACTTGCCAGAGAAGCACTTTTTCTACTGAGCCATCTCCCCGGCCTCCTGTTTTGGGTTTTTGAGACCTGGTTTCACAGTGTAGGGCAAGATGGCCTTCACTTCACTATGTAGTCCAGGCTGGCCTCCAGCTGGTGATGATCTCCCCATCTGCCTCCTTAGTGCTGGGATAACAGGTGTGTGCCTACACTTGGCCAGAATTCTTGATAATGTTTGACTAACACTGTTGAGTGTTTATTTCAATGCCAGACACTGGGAACTCTTAAGATTGTTACAACTCTACTGCCTGAGATAACATGAATACAGGGTCATTGAGCATTTCATTAATTATGCCCAAAGTATTGTAAGAGTAAGAATAAGAACAATGAGCATAACACATTACAAAATACTGTTACTTTTCTTTTGTCTTTTTGAGACAGAGTCTCACTGTGCAGTTCAGGCTGGTCTTGAGCTGACTTTGTAGCTCAGCCTGGCCTTGAACTCCCAAGGATCCTCCTGCCTCAGCCTCCCAAGGGAAATACTGTTACTATCTCTCGCCTCTTCATCTGATGAAAAGTGGAGTTCAGTGAACCTAGCACAATAACCATCCCAAAGGCAACGTGAATTCGAAATTTCTTTTCCATGTTCTTCTCCATATCTCATTTAAACAGTGGATAGTGTTTCAACAATGAGCAAAATTAGGTAGCTTGCTGTTGTTTTGGCTAGAGGGAGTGGGGAGTGGGCTGGAAATTCCTTTTTCCCCTTCTTGGTGATAAGATGTCTTTGCTCTCTCTTTTTTCTTTATCTCAGAAGGAGGCCCTAATCCTGAGCTCAACAGCAACTTGTTGAACATCTTAGAGGTGTGTCGAAGCAAGCACATGCCCAAGTCAACAATTGAAGCAGCGTTGAAAATGGAGGTGTGTCCTCAGCTTAATATTCCTGTTATTTTTTATTTTATTGACGGAACTGGGGATTGAACTCAGGTCCTTGCGCTTGCCAGGGAAGCGCTTATTCCACTGACCCATCTCCCTGGCCCCTATTGGGGGGTTTTTTGTATGAGGGATTGAACTCAGAACCTTGTGCTTCTTAAGCCTTGAGCTATCTCCCTAGCCCTATCCTGTTGCTGATTACAGCCCCCATAGTGTTCATATTTGGGAGGTCACCAGATAGCCTTAAATTAGCAGAGAAAGAGTAGAAATATGGTTCGTTACTTTGGCCCACAGACCTCTAGGGGCTCTCTGTCCTTGGCCATTGGCTGGAGAAGCACAAGTGGGAATAGGATGGTTAGTGTGCGGGTGCATAGCCCAGCACTGCATGCATGGCCAGGCTGTAAAGACAAGTGGTCAAAAGAGTAGGAGTTGGGAGAAAAGTTCTGATGTTAAGCATAAGAAGAATTTGTTTTTGTTTTTCATTTGTTTATTCTGTAAAGAAGAAAAGCTGGTGGAAAGAGAAAGTGTAGGTGTCACTGTGCTGGGGTGAGGGGAAGGGACATTGAGCTCTGGTGAGGAGGCAACTTTCCTTTTAATACTGTACAAGTAAGAAGGATCTGAGAAAGTTTATCGTTATTATTATTAAGCTGTATCCCCTGTTTTTGTTTTTTTATTTTTGAGACAAGGCTTCACTATGTAGTTCAGACAGGCTTTGAACTCACTCATGTGGCCAAAGCTGGCCTTGAACTTGTGGTGATCCTCCTGACTCAGCCTCCTGAGTGCTGAGATTATGGATGTATGTCATCATGCCCAGGTCCCCAGGCCTTTTACAAAAGGTGTTTTATTTTGAGATTTGAGACAGGGTCTTTCTAAGTTTCCCAGGATGGTCTCCAATTTATGATTCTCTGCCTCCAGCTCCCAGGTAGCTGGGATTACAGGAATATGCCCCACACCTAGCTAATAGTCATTTTAACAAATAGTGGTTATTAAGTGCTTCTTCCAGGCCAAGTACCTTAATGAGAATTCTGTGTGCATTATCTCAGCAGATCTTTAGCATGATGTTAAGTGGAAACTGAGACACAGAAAGGTTAGGGACTTGACTTAGGCTACACAGAAAATGGCTGACTCAAAACCACATAGCCAGAGTCCAGAGCCTGTGCTCTTGCCAGTAGACATATTTTCTTCATCTAAGCCATGGTGGAGGCAGGATTTTACCCCACCCAGGGGCCTTGTACATCTTCTGTGAGAGAGGCAAGAAGTCATCAGTTGAGAACTGTAAAGGTTCAGGAACAGATGCTTGGAGGGAGTGTGAAGATCAAATGTGTGGACGAGCAGGTGTGCAGAGTCCAGAGAGCATTGGTCCTTAGGGTTTCAGCGTGTGAATTTCGAGGCCATCGAATTTTCTGTGGCTCTCATGCCACAGGCCATGTGTGTGTGTTTTCTGCAGCAGTATTCAGTAGAATCTCCAAGGTTAGAGCACTGATGGATTTTGTGTAGAATGGAGAATAGACCGATTAATCATGGATGCTATGACCAGGAAACTGAGATTTTGAAGGAAGCAGAGCTGGGAGACAGTTGATTATTGAGGGGCTGGGGAAACAGACTTCCCAAGAAGGGCAAGTGCTTCCAGTTACCTCAAAAGTTCATCCCACAGCTCTTAGAGAGTAGGTCAGGAAGATCTGAGAGCCCAGAGTCCAGGCTGAGGAACCCACCCACAAAGTCAGCTTTGTGCTGCCTGTAGAATGGGGTGTCCTGTGAGAAGGAACTGGAAAACCAGAAAATGTATTCATGGTTCCTGTCATTTATTGCAGAAAACTAAGGACATTTATTTGCTGTATGAGGGTCGAGGTCCTGGTGGCTCTTCTCTGCTCATTGAAGCCTTATCCAGCAGTGGCTTCAAGTGCCAGTCAGACATTAGACATATCCTGAATAAGAATGGGTAAGTGTGTGTCAGAGGGAGAGGATGATGGAAGGGCTCAGAGCCTTTAGGCTACACTTATACAAAAAACAAATGCCAGGTGGTCGTTGAGCACACTTCCTCCTTAGCAGAATCCAATGGCATTATTGATTTCCTTTACTAGGCAGGATCTAAAAGACAGGCTCTTGGTCTGATTATCCCTTCTGAAGGCATATAATGCCCAAGTCTTAAAATATTATACCAGGATGGGAGTCTTAACGGACAGGAAATGACCCAAATCTTTTTTTTTTTTTTTTTTTTTTTTTGCGGAACTAGGGATTGAACTCAGGCCCTTGCGCTTGCCAGGGAAGTGCTTATTCCACTGAGCCATCTCCCCAGCCCAAATGGCCCAAATCTTTGCATCCTCTGGACTCCAGTCAGGGCAGAAAATATAGGGTGAGGATAAGCCCTGTATTTTCCCCGACCCATGGCAGCTGTACCTTCTCCTTCAGGGAGGGCCCTGCTCCATGTCTTTGTGTAAACTGATGCTAAGTAGGGAAGAGATGATGTCAGAACGCTGTGCACTGTGGAGGCTGAGTGTCTGTGGCACTCCCACATTCCACCTCCTCCTCTCCTGCCAGGGGAATGATGACCGAAGGAGCACGTCACTGCTTTGACAAAAAGGGGGTAGTAACAGTGGGAGTGGAGGACAAAAAGAAGAAAGCTGTGGGCCTAGAGCGTGCATTGGAGCTGGCAATTGAAGCAGGAGCTGAGGATGTCCAGGAAGATGAGGATGAAGACAAGAACTTTTTAAAAGTGAGTAAGAAGGTCTTGTGCTTCTTGGGTTCCTGAGAGGGCATTAATAGATGCTGGGAGGTGGTGCCACTTCATGTCTTCTTTGCTGCGCCCAGGGTACAGGTAAGGTGAACCCTCCTCATGTTACATGGTGATGAGTGAGTGGCACCTGCCCTACTGAGGATAATAAGTATTCAGAACCTTGGAAGCTGAGAGATTTGTTGAAAATAGTGTTTCCATTTAAGACTTTGTCTCATTAGTGCCTAGCTCCTCACCTACTGGCTTTCCTTTCTCTTCAGTTTATTTGTGACATCTCTTCGCTGCATCAAGTAAGGAAGAAGCTAGACTCCTTGGGCCTGTGTTCTGTGTCCTGCACACTGGAGTTCATTCCCCACTTGAAGGTGCAGCTGGCTGATGCTGACCTCAAGCAGGCTGCTCATCTCATCCAGGCTCTGGTCAGCCATGAAGATGTGATTCGTGTGTATGACAATATTGAGTGATGGACAGTGCCCTTGGGCTCCTGGGCAGTGTTGGTCCATCTTGGAGCACAGGCTTCCTTCCACAGCAGTCTTTGAGATGGAGGCAGGTAGGAAGTGTGGTAGATTAGCCCGAAGGCCAAGACCTGTGTTCCTGAGGCCAAGGAATCCCATACTTGTGGTGGCTGCTGTATCAGCTCTGCTCGTGTCTCAGCTCTCTTGGGTGCAAGGTGGGGGCAGCCATCTGGTGGACTGTGATCTGGTGGACTTGGTCTCAGGTAATTGGCCCTGTGAGCATTGCAAATACCCAAAGCCCTGTGTTGTAGAGACTGCTCTTTATTTTAATTTTTTAAAGATTTTTTTTTTAAATACCAGGGATTGAACTCAGGATGTTGCACTTGCCAGGCAGGTGCCTGTGCAGCTGAGCTGTCTCCCCAGCTTGTATGCCTCTTGAGTTGTTGAGTTTGTGCCTGGCTGTTGAAGACCTCTAGCCCTCATATGTATTTCAATCTTAGGACTATCATTTATTTACTTAGGTATTTTTTGAGAATGGCTGGATTCAAGCATTCTATGGCCTGTTGTCGGTTTGGTTGTCATTCATTCATGTAACAAATGTTCATGAAATTCTCATTTCTCAAGTGCTGACCAGGTACCAGGAACTCTACTTAACTGAGCATACACTGCTCATTTGGCCCCACAGTGGGCAGGATGACCCTATATTCTGCTTTCAGAGGTGGGACCTCAGAGGGGAGGTATAGGACTGTTCTTTATGGGAGCTGAGCTAGGATAGTGTATGCTGCTGTTGTGCATCTGTGTTCTCTTTGTGTGGCCTTCGTGCCCTTCTACCAGAGAGCTTACAGCTCTACGCCAGGGGACATAGGTGCTGGTAATAAGGGATTGCCAGACCCCTCTATTGCCTGGCACCCTTGCATCCTGCCATTGCTCAGGGTAGACCTGTCAGTAGACGGGCTGCTCTCCCGAAAGGCTACACCAGGCTAGGTTTGAGAACTGCTGGGCTCCAGAACTTCCATCCATGGTTTCTTTTCCTCCTCAGTGCCAAAGGACTGGACACTGGGAACTGGAGAGGAATAAGGGACAAAAGGATGTATAAAGGGCTGAATCAGAAGCCTGTCCTTTGGTGCCTTTTGTCCTACTAATATCACTTCCCTCTTCAGAAAAGCCAGGAGGGTCAGCCACCTGTCCCTGTCAAGCAGTTGGTCTGGAGTGGCTTTTGGGTCCCTGTTATCTACCGGCTCTACATTGTAAGCCATTTGTAAACTCAGAATAATTTTCCAGAAGGAGACACAGATAAATAAAGATGGAAAAAAAAATTAAGATCAAGCCGGGGAGATGGCTCAGTAGAATAAGCGCTTCCCTGGCAAGTACAAGGGCCTGAGTTCAATCCCTGGTTCTGCCAAAAAAAAAAAAAAAAAGGAATTAAAGCAAAATTGACCATAAATGGCAACTTGAGCTTCTAGGAAAAACAGATGACTGATTTCATAATGACTTAATCAATGATGAGCAAGAGCTGGGCGGAAGAAAACAAACAAACAAAAAATAGTCCAAGATCAGGCCAAAACATATGCCTTTATACTTCATTCTATAATCATACTACGATCTAGGATTCTTTAATTTCTGTAATTCATCCAAATATCAGAAGAGCACATCATTAAAATAGGTACCTTTAAGTTTATATAGAAGATGTTTTCATATTATTTGGTTTTCACAACAAACCTGTATTTTATGCTCAAATAGTCTCATACCATGCAGGTAAAGACACTACATTTTATATTTTTAGAGCTTGTTTATAAATATTGCAGTGTTTTGGAAATCTAGTCATTTATAAGATAAGAAATGTATATAAAAAGATCCTACTTTTTGGGGGGGGGGTACTGGGGATTGAACTCGGGACCTTGTACTTGCTAGGCAGGCACTTAAGCCACTGAACTATCTCCCCAGCCCCCTACTTTTTTTTTTTTTTCGTTTATTTGTGTTTTTGAGACAAAGTCTCACAGTGTGGCTCAGGGTAACCTTGAACTCACTGCCCTCCAACTCGCCATGATCCTCCTGCCTCAGCCTTCTTAGCACCACTGAGCCTGGCTAATTAAAGGATCCTACTTTTAAAGGGAAATCGGTTATTTATGTTTATATGCCTGCCTTAGTCTAATAGAATTTGTTAATGTGGATTTTTGCATAACCATTTTTCTTTTTTTGGTTTTCTTTTGAGGGGGTTGTATTTTAGGGAAGGGTCCACTGGATGTTCAGGATCTTATGGTCTTCTAGATGGGACTTGTAGTGATCCACCTGTTTACAGCCTTCCAAGAGCTGGGATTACAGACATGTGCCACCACACCCAGACTCAATTGCCATGTCAGCGGCCTCCCCTTTCCCTCTGCCCCCCTCCCTCTCTCCTTTCAGGTGCTTTAATCTTCTGAGCTATTGGGCCAGCCCTTCTTTTTTTGTTTTGTTTTTTGGGGGTTCAGAGTCTCGCTGTGTAATTTAAGCTGGCCTCTAACTCACTGTAATTCTCCTGTCTCTGCCTCCCTAGCGCCAGTTTACAGCCGTATACCACCACACCCGGCATCCATTTTTCTGATTTTTAAGTGTGTACTGCACATGCTGGTAGTACTGAACTGTAACAGCTCCTGTGAAGATGGCTCTGCACTGACCCCTAGCGGTGTACTGTGGTCTCCTGCTATTAACTAGGATGGGAAGAAAAAGAACCCTGAATTTTTTTTTTTTGAGACAGGTTCTCACTTTGTAGCTCAGGCTGACCTTGAACTCATGGAGATCTTTCTCCTTCAGCCTCAGGAGTGCTGGGATTACAGGCGTGCACCACCACACCTGGCAATGGAACCCATACTTGAACATGTTATGCTGTCTTTAGACCCCCAGTAAAGAGACCCTGAACTGGTTGAGTAAAGACATTCAGCATACAGGTGATGGGGTAGGACGCTGTGGCTAAAGCTTTTTTTTTTTTTTTTCTGAATATGATGACACATGTTGATACTCCCAGCAACTTGAAAGGCTGAGGCACTTTAAGGCCCACCTGGGCAACTTTGACCTTGTTTCAAAATAAAATTTAAAATGACTGGTTAGAGCTCAGTGGTAAAGTCCTTGCCCTGAGTACACAATGCCTTGGGTTTGATCTCTAGTGCCAGACACAAAGGTTACTCTTCAAAGAGTATTTCATGTCAGAAAATGTTTGCAATATATATGAAAAAAGTTACAGAAATACAGTGTATTATAATTCAAATTTTGAAACATGTTTTATAGCATGATATATATAATATGAATTTTTAAAAGACTAGAAGGAAATGCACCAGAATATTAAAACTGGTTCTCTTACAGTGGTGATGATATTATTGAGCTTTATTTTCTATACTCATGTATTATTATTAGCAGTATTTTGGTACTGGGGATCAAACTCAGGACCTTGCACTTGCCAGGCAGGCACTTATGCTGTTGAGCTATCTTCCTGGTCCCTTATGTATTACTCTTAACTAGGTGAAATACTTTATAAAAAGTAAATGAACAAACTACTCACATTATTTTCAAACTAGGTAGATAGCATCTGGTTGTCCAGGAGCCAGGTGTACCTTATTATGAGAGGACTCAGGATCTGAACTTTGTCATATCTCTGGTTATTAGTGACACAAAATCCCTCAAGGTCTTGAAAATCCTCCAGGCTTACTTCCAAGTGTCTTTTTGATGGGATAGCAGGATTTGGCTCTACCCACAGCTTTGACTCTTTTTACATCAGGAATCAAACTCAGGACCTTGTGCTTGCCAGGCAGGCACTTGTGCTACTGAGCCATATTCCCAGCAGCCTGGACTGTTATAAGAAGGGCTCTTATATGAGTCCCTGGTTGAATCCAAGAGGAATAGTGAAGATTGTCTTTCGCCAGTTATGGAAATTCAACCACATTGGGTGTTTATTTTGGTTTTATCATTTTAAGACATTCAAGATAGGGTTTTGCCATGTAATTAAGGTTGGCTTTGAACTCACTTTGAAGCCCAGGCTGGCCTTAGACTCATAGTGATCCTCCTGTCTCAGCCTCCTGAGTGCTAGGATTATACATGTGTGGCACCACACTGGAATACCACATAGTTGTGACTGAAACCACTTGCTGTTTTTATTCTGCTCAGCCAGTGAACAAGATAACTGTTACATTTTTCTCTTTCTTTTGCGCATGCCAAAAAGCTAACATTTGTTATTATGTATTTTTAAAAGCTCAACTATGCAGGCTCAGTGGTGAATACCTGTAACCCCGCCACTCACTAGAGGTTGGCAAATTCGAGTTCCACCTAGGCCTTGCAAGAGTCTATTCCAAAATAAGAATAAAGAGGCCTAGAGATGTAGTATGAGCCTTTAAAACTCCTCTAATAAAATCTCATTCCTTAGAATTTAATGTCAAGGGCCAGCAAGGTAGCTCAGCAGACTAGGTGCCTGCTTAGGCAAACACAAGGACTGGGATTCAATCCCTAGCACCACATGTGGCGCTGGCCCTGCCCAAGCATGCTGAGCCAGCCACGGAGACTGGGCACGGTGGTACACACCTGTAATCCCAGCACTGGGGAGGCTGAAAACTGGATGATCACTCATAGTTTGGGCTGTGTAGTGAGACCCTATATCACATACATTTTTGAAAAGAGAATTTAAGCTGGCTTTGAATTTGAGGGGATCCTCCTGCTTCATCCTCCTGAGTACTGAGGATTATAGGTACACACTACCATGCCCAGCTATGTAAGCAGAATTTAAGTAATATAAAGTTTTCGGGTGAGAATGTCATTAGTAGAAGTCTTATTTAGCATGCACGAGGCCCTGGGCTCAATTCCCAGCACTCCAAAACGAAATAAATTATTTGCAAATTTCTTGGGGATGGACAGTGAAAAAACGTTGAAAACCCTAGCCTAGTGCATAAGCAAGGCCTGTGTGAGTAGACAGACCTGGTTTTCCCACTTGAACATGAAATTTAACCTCTGAGGCTGCACTTGGACTTAAATTCCAATAGTACTGTTTACCAGTTATTGTAAAGATTAAATGAGATGACACGCCTGGCATATAGTAATGACTGAAATTTCTCTTTCTCAGAAAACGTTATACTTTCCAGTTTTTGTGCAAAAAGTTTGTGTTGCTTTATTCTCAAAAAGAACCTCTCCTCTGTTACAACTCACAACTGTGGGCACTCGCATTCCATGACCCCAGTTCTGGGGCTCAAGGCAGAGAGACCCGAGGGTGTCGCCCCAGAGGTCTGAGACCCGGAGCAGAGCACACAATGGCGAGGCCTCCCCTCTCCCGGCCAGCGCAGCATCTGGCCTGGAGAGCTAATGAGGGCATTGGGCGGCTGCGGTGGCCACACGCCGGGGAGCACTGGACCGGACTCTCCGCCCATTTCGAGTCCTTGCTGGGTGCAGGGAAGGGGAGGCCGAGAGCTCCAGAACTGCCAGGACCGCGGCGGCCCGCCGAGAGTCCGAAGGGCGGAAGATGTGAGCGGTCCTGCGGCCGCCTGCCAAACGTACAGCCGGAACAGCCCATGGAGAACTAAAGGGCCTGCATACTCGCCGAGCCTTGCTGCGCGACCGGAGATGGGAACTTGAAGGGACCCACACTCCGGAGCTGTGATTGGAACCGACGCCTCCCTGGGAGGGAGGGCTAGAGCACCCGCAGAGACGGATGCTCAGAACGCTTTTCGTGATTGGGTAGCACGGCCGGTAACCAAGCACCGTCTCGATGATTGGCAGTCTCCCGACGGTCCTAGAATACTGCCTTGGCTTCGCCCATTGGCATCCTGAGGGAGTAGGCGGGCTTGGTTCATCGCGCGGTGTTGATTAGCTGGCTGATGAGAGGGTGTTGGGAGAGGTAAAGAAGGGGAGCGGCGGGGCAGCCGACTTCCTCCTCGTCACTGGCTGCTGAAGTGAGTAGGGGTGGGGCAAATGTCCAGTAGCTGCCTGTGATTGGTGGTTGCTAGCGTGAGTGACAAGCAAGGAGCGAGCTACGAGACCAGCGGTTTGTTTTTCGGAGCGTTTTTGAGGTGAACAGTGGCCGGACCGAGAGACTGCGGACTAGGGGACTGGCGGGCGAGCAGAGCGGCGCCTCCGAAGCCGGGCTAGGCCTAGCCCGGGAGTGCCCGGGATGTAGCGGGCTACCCTGTCCATGCCAAAGCGCCTGGCCGCGGGCGGAGCCGGAGCCGGAGCCTGGGGAGGCGGCGGGGGCCCCGAGCGCAGCCCGCGGCCCTCGCGCGGAGCCAGGCCCGCCGCCGTCCCCGCCGCCCGGGTCCCCGGCATGCAGCCCCAGATGCGAAGGTGACACTTCTGGACCCCAGCCACCGCCGCCGCCGCCACCGTCGCCACCATGGGTGAGTGTCGCCACCGCCCCGGCCTTGCCCGCGCTGCCTTGCGACGCCCCGCCCCGGGCGGAGGGCGGAGGGCGGAGGACCCTGGGCCGCCGCCTGACAGGCACGAACGGCGGGGCTGCGGACCACCGTCCCTGTCTGCCGCTCCCGGCGTCCTGAGTCCTTCAGGGCGGCCAGCCGTCGAGTCGCACTCGGCAGCCCTCCTTCCGGGTGGCGCGGAGGCGGGGGGCCAGGACTGGTGCTCAGCCCGCTGCTCGCGGGGGCCCGAGAGAGCCGGCCCGCGAGCCCGAGGGAGGGGGAACGAGGGCGCAATGTGGGATCGGGGTTGCAGGCCGGTGCAGGCCCAGCTGCTGCGGTGTCTTTTCCTTGCCTTGCCTTTTTTTTTTTTTTTTTTTTTTTTCCTGCCTGTGTCATTTCCTTCCCTTTGCTCACAGGCCGGCCTGAGAGGGTTCCCGGGCTTGCTTTCCAGCTTCGCTAGCTCCGGGCCGGGGGGAGGGTGAAGCGGGGATTCGCAGCGAGCTGATTCTACGCGAATCTGTTGTCCACCGCGCGATGCGAAGTGCGCGCTGCGCGCAGATCGCCGGAGGGGGAAATGGCCAGGCGCTGCTGGTCATAGTTTGTCTCCTACTTTGTGAAAAATCTGAGTTCTGTTATTGTACAGAGTCCCTGTTACTTTTGAAAGGACATCCATTTTACGAAAATATCTTTATGAAATCATTTTTTAGTCAGTATTTGCATTTTCTGCTTCGAGGATGTAATCTAAGAAAAGCTTTAAACGCCTTCCACACGCAGCATTTGAGCTGAAGTTTTTGCTACTTCAGCAAATGACTATTGACTAGCATTTTAAGCGTGTAATTTGCCTTTCCTGTCCGTACAGGAGTTGTGATACTGTTGTTCCTAATCGCAATTTTTGTGGAATATTTGGTTTTGACCTAAGTAATAAAGGAATAAACTTTAGTGAAAGGAAAGATCTTTTGTAACATTAATTCCTTCTGTGAAGTTCCCCTTATGAAGAGTATTGATGTTTACTTTGTCCTGTAGCAAGACTAAGACATTTTTGCAGGTAGTTAAGGGTATGCTGTCACATAGGCCAGATACTCATTTGTGACCCATCTCCACACTCTGACTTTGAATGAATTGACGTATTCTGATTCATGCTGTCTCTTACACAGTATGGAAAAGGCTTAGTCTTTTGCTTGGCCTACTGTCTCCTCATGCTGTACTTGAGAAATGCATATTCCTCAGGAAGGTCTCCCATGAAAGTCAGGCCTAAAAGGAACCAAATTAAATTCTGATATTTGAATATATAATTCGTCAGTTATTTATGGGACATTTCCTATAAATGAGGGACAATTCTTTTTGTTATCCCCAGGCTTCAAACATTTGTCTTGCTTTATAGAATTTAAACTATATTTTTGAATTATGAACCTGTATTGTAATATTGTTTCTCATTCCTCTTTCCTCTTGGCCAATGGAGGTAGTCCTAAGTCTCAAAGGGGAGTGTGAAATACTTGAAAATATACAGTCTTGTCACTCTACACCTTTGTGATTGTGTGAGATAAGATCTCCCTATGCATAGTGTAGGCTGGAATCTTAACTGCCTCAAGCTCCCAAGTGGTGGAATTACAGGAGTGCACCCTCCTGCCCATGCCAGCACACTCCACACTTGGACTGCAAAATCAGTGAGCCCATGTCCTAGAGATGAAGGCTATTTGCTAGACGTGAGCCAGTTTTCACATTTCAAGATATCTTCAAAAACTTTAAATGTGAATATATGGAAAAAGTAATAGAGAGGAAAGGAAATACGTAAACAGACCAGAACTCCAAAGAAAATGGACCAAAAACTCATTATCTTCTCATTTGTCTCCATGTCAGTTTTATACCAAGAAACTGAGACAGTGAAGGGAGAGTTGGTTTCCCTTGAGGCTGGAGTGTATTAGCCAAGCTAGTTTAAGAACTTGGTGATCCTCATTCCACCCCTTCCTCTTGTGTGGGTGATCTTTAAACGCAATTAGAGGTGTTGAATTTGTCAGACACTTGGCTCTTATTTGATGGCTCAGCAAGGATATATGGACACGCAAGCATCGCAGTTTTTTTTTTAAATACTAGTTTCATTTTAGAGATATAAATGATAAAAATGCAAATCTTCAGTTTAGTTTGTTTTGGTTGCTGTAGTACTGAATAAACTCAGCAGCACCCATGAGGCTCTGAGCTCAATCCCTAGCACCAAACTAAATAAAGGAACAAATTTAGGGTTCAATAAAAAGAAACATGTTTTAGTTAAACCTGTTAGATCCCAGCCCAGTGAGGAAAGGACTCAATTTGAGTCCTGCTCTGAAAGTTCTTTGGCTAATAATCATATTTCCTGAACTGTTCTGTGCTCCAGACTCAGCCTTGTTTGATAGCTAGCTGGGTTGTTACTAAAAACAGGTTGGTTATTATACTGGCTGTTGGCCCACTTACTCTCTGGTGGAAACTAAAACCTATCCCTGTAAATAATAGGAAATATTCTGGTTTTTATTTTTGGGTGTTTTGTTTTTGGCTCTGGTACTCTGGCATTAAAAAAAAATAAGATGAGTTGGTTGTTTTTCTTGGTCACACTAGGGTTCCCTCTCAGTTTTAGTAATTATTGTAGCAAATGGTATAAATAATACCTGAGACTAATTCACTAGTGTCTATTTGGTCCTTTATAAATGCAATCTAAAACTTAGTGGAATATATTACTAGAAAATGTATGTGGAAATGTTATGGAAACTGTAGTGAACTGATTAGAGAATTAAAGATGATCTGTTTCTGGGTTGACAACTTGGTTTCAAATCTGAATCATTGTGATTTGCAGAGAGAAGTCTGTGTCCAAGCTATGGAAATCCTAGGGAGTGCCCTGTAAGACTAGTCTCACTCAGCTTGGCTACAATTGGATCACCTGGTAGAGTCAGAGTGATTAGGCCCCCCC
>PVKA01029797.1:0-27944 GCA_004027165.1 Ctenomys sociabilis
CTACTCCCCTTTCCCCTGCACTCCCCTCTCCCTTCCATTCCCCTCTTCCTTTCCTTTTTCTTTTCTTTTTTCTTCCAAGACTGGATCCATTAAGTTGTCTAGGCTGGCATCAACCTGCAGTCCTCTTGCCTCAGCCTTCCCAGTAGCTGGAGTAACCACTGTACCCAGCTAGGAATGCCACTTTTGACTTGTTAACTGTCACTGCTAAATCCTCACCAGTCACACTAACACCACAGATACAGGATGAGCACCCCCCACTCCCAAAAGCCCAATCCGAGATGCTGTAAAACCTGAAAATTTTTGAATGTTGACATAGTAACCAAAAGATTTGAAATCTTTCAGAGTTTCATATTTTGGAATGTTGTATTAAAAAGACTCAACTGCTCAAGTCTAGGAAAATATTCCAAAACCCAAAAACATTCACAATCTGAAACACAGCTGGTCCCAAACATTTTGGGAAAGCAAACTCAAGCTGCAGCAGACACTCAATGAACAACTGTAGAACAAATGAACGAATGAATGCATGTCAAGTGTCCAACTCACATCTATTGCTTTCCTTCATCTCTAGATCTCAAAACACCTTTGTCCAGAGAGTAATAAAGGCCCAGTGTAGATGAGTGTGTGTTCCAATGTAGGAGCTCCTTGGGCTTCATTAAGTTCAGAAATGCTTCTGCTTTCTCTCTCTGTCCTTGACCTCTGGCAGCGGAGACCCCGTTAGGATGCGGGGCGTGTGTGTGTGTGTGTGTGTGTGTGTGTGTGTGTGTGTGTGTGTGTGAGTGGGTGGGTGGGTGTTGCCCTAACTCAGATCCCAGCCTACCCCAGTCCAGATGGCTGAGAGGTAAGGAGCTAGGGAAGCTTCAGTCGACTCTGTGGTTTCAGGGAGAGGTGGCGGTGATTGCAAACCACAGGAATCTGCCGCTGAGCCCGGGAGGGCTGGACCTGCTTGCCGCACTCTCCTCGTCCCCTTCACACCTGTCTCTCCCCAAGGGCCCCATGGCCTGCACTCTTGGGCTGACACCTGCCTCTCTGAAGCTGGGTATTAAGGGTGAGTGACAGGCGCCCAACTGCGCTGGCCTCCTTTCTCACCACGCCTCATACCTCAGAGGCTTAGCACAAGCTACAAGGTGTTTGGGGAGCCTGGAAATCAATCCGTGTCTCCCCGCAAAATGACAGCAAGCAGGGGAATGTTGTCACTTACCCAGAGCACGCCCCCCCCCCCCCCCCCGCCCCCCCCCCCCCCCCCCCCCCCGCCCCCCCCCCCCCCCCGTCCCTTCTCCTGTGTCGACATCACCCAGTTTCATAATGGCAGCTGAGCCTTCAATGCACAGGGAAGCTGGGTCTGTCTCTCAGCCTCAGGGGGAGCAGAATAGGCTCCGACTATGATTCATTTAATCCTATTTCCATTTGCCAGCGATTTGCTCCAAAGTGAACATAGAACTCGGGAAATGGAAGAGGAAGCCTGGGAAAATTAGGCAGGTAGAAAATAAGAGCCCGGCTTTATGAAGCTTGGAGGCTGGCTGGGGAATACCATACCCAGGCTGTTGCAGCCACCTTGTGACCAATGGGTATGATGGTGTATATTACAGCGGCTGCGCAGATTGTACGAGTCCTTGTTGGTATTGTTGATAACCTGCATTGTCCAAGAATGTCCCACCGAGGGCATTTGGTAAATAGGGATTCTGTCACTTGCACCTCAAAGCATGTCTAGCTTGTGCACTTGCTCACTCTGAGCCACGGTCTCTGCTAAGCATCCTGAATGCTAGCTCCCTGGGCACCTCCTTAACAACTTAGACATTGCACCCACTTTACAGATGAGAAAAATGAAACTAACAGGCCAAGGGATTTACTGAAGATAATGAAACTAACAAATCACAGAGCTGAGGCTCCAAGGGAAGGTGGATGCGAATGGCTATGTTCTCAGCGGGTTCTCATGGCAGCCCGATTTCTTATTTTTAGAGAAGAAAATATTTTTGTCTTTGTTCCAGAAAAGAGATCTACAGTAAGGTATGCTTTTCTCAGGCTATTTGGTTTAATGTCTTGGCTCAGATAGTAAAACAAGAGTCTGCTAACGGGAGGGGAGATGTGTTTTTAGAACAGCCCTGACGGAGCTCTCAACTGAGATGGGCTTGTCCATCAGGATAGCCCAGGAGTGCGGCAGGACTGCGTGGACATGGCAGGGTGGAGGCCGACTGTCACAGCAGCCTTGGGGTCTGATAGGGCATGGTTTTCAGGAGAATGGGGTGAGATTTGGAAGCCCAGGAAATGAAAAGCATTGACAGAGTGAGAGAGGAGGCTGGTGCCCCAGGGCCTAGCAGAGCAGGGCTTGGGGAGCACCACGTGAGGGACGTTTGGGGGTCCCCAGCAAGGATGGGTGGGAGAAAGAGCCACAGGGGCCATGGAGCAGCCAGCACAGAAGCTTCCTAGGGTGGACTTAGGGGTGCAGCCCATTCAGAGTCACAGATTGCACATTCTGGAGGGGAGGATGGCGGGTGACACTGACGTGTGAGCAGTGAGCCTGGTGAGACCTGGGAGGGAGCTAGGAGACTATGCAGTGGCATGGGTCCCTTGGCCTCGTAGACGATGGTGGGTGGGGTTGTTGCCCCCAATGGTGGTTCTATTCTTAATTTTTAGACATGCCATTGTCCATAGTGGCTGCCTCAGTGTCCCCCAACGGAGGGCAGGGAGCCTTCTGGCTCCACACCCACTGCAGAACTTGTCAGAGTTCACTGTTTGGAAATAGCCATCCTGGCAGGGGTGAGGTAACAGCTCTCACATCCCGTGGGCCATCTGTATGTCTTTTTTAGGGAAAGGTCTACTCAAGCTTTTGGCCCACCTGTTAGTCATTATTTCTTTTTGCTATTAAGTTGTGTTCCTTATGTATGTTGGGCATTAGCCCTTTGACAGACATGAAGCTTGTAAACATTTTCTCCCCATGTGTACGTTGCTATCTCTCTTGTCCAATGGCTTCCTTTTTATTTGGGTGTGGGTCTGCTTGTCTGTTGTTGTTTCTGCTACCCACACATAAAAGAAATGAAAACAGGGTCTGGATTTTGCACCCTTGTGTTTACTGCAGTATTATTTACCTGAAACCATGAAAGGGAACAGCCTGGAAGTCCAAGGTTGGTTGAATGGATAAAATATATACACACAAGGGAATATTACCCAGCCTTAGAAAAGAAGGGAATGCTGATATCTGCCACTACATGAATGATACTTGCAGACACCATGATAAGTAAAATAGACCTATCACAAAAGGACAGACATTGACTAATTTGATCTCCATAAGGAATAGAGTGAAATCCACAGATACAGCAATCAGAATGGTCACAGCTGGGGCTTGAGGACCAGGAAAGCAGTTGCTGTTCAGTGGTAAAAGAATTTCACTCATGTTAAATGAAACTATTCTAGAGCTCCGCTGTACAAAGCTACATGGTTCCCAGCCCTGTACTTTATACTTAATAATTCTTACAAGGATAGATTTCATGTTAAGTGTTTTCCTATAATAAAAATAAAATGAAAAAATACGAACATTGTGCTCTTTAAGCAAAGGTCATACTTTGAGATTTTTAAAGTGCAGTATTCTAATTTTCAAGTATTTTCAACTAGTTCAAGCTACCTTGTGGGAGGTGTTTGCCTGCATCCCTTACCCTAGAGGTCAGTCCAGTTTTTCTGTAAAGGGACAGACAGTAAATCCTTTTGGCTCTGAGGGCCATACATTCTCTTCCAGAATAACTCAGTCTTCCCTGTAGCACCAAGATGGCCATAGACAACACATACAAAAGGTTCTGCTCTGTTCCAATAAAACTTTATTTATAAGAATATGCTGCCAGCTGCCTTTGGCTGGTGGATAGGTAGGTGCCTGCTTAGGGAATCACTCTAGTCAACTATCTTGCAATATGAAACCCTTTGTCTTTGTTTCTTTGTTTCTTTTTTTTTTTTTTTCTCATCAGGGACCATGGAACGTATTTGCCTCTGTTTGGAATGAACTGGAATTCTGAGTTAAGCCCAGGAGGTGTCACTTCAGCTATGGTGGGTGGGTGGCAGGTGGGTAAGTACCCCACACCTTGCCTTCTGTTGGTGGAGCTCTGTGGGAGGGTCTGCTCAGTCTTCTGGGGGATTCCCAGTCACTGATCTACAGCTGCCCTCAGCTGGAACTAGCTTCATACCACACCCAAAATGGCCACCCTCTTGCCCGCCTCCTTTCCGTACTTCCTGGGATTGCCTTCCAAGCCAACATCCTGCATTTATACCATTACACCCGCTCCTGCTCTGGAGAAACCCAGCCTACAACACAGTGCTCAGTCTCATCATGTCTGTGGGCAAATTTGGCTCTGTTATTCATTTGTTCGTTTACTCAAATATCATTCTTAAGGACTAAAATTACAGAGACAGACATACCTAAATCCTAAGCCATAAGCAACCTAACCAAATAGTGGGAACCCAAAATTTAAAAAAAAAATGCAATGACTCTCCATGAAAGGTACAGGGTGACCATTCAGCTCAGCTGTTGGTAAACTATGGCCGATGGGCTAACCAATCCCAGCCCACTGCTCATTTTAGTAAATAAAGTTTTATTGAAACACTGTCATGCAAATCCATTTATATGTCATATCTTTCATTGCACTACAATAGCAAAAAAGAAAAAAAAAAAAAAAAAAAACACTGCTTTTCAGGAGCTAGATTGTGTGTCACTGTCCCTGAAAATTTCTGTGGTCGTGGGAAGTGGGAGTTGTGAAGAGGTTCAACCTATAGTGTGTGACTGATTCGTGGTACAAGTCAGAGATTAAGGGTGCTGGGATTCAGGGTGGGGGATAACTAAATCAGTCCACTGATGGAGCTGGTACCGCCTAATTGTGAAGCTGGATGCAGTATAAGGGCCGGAAGGAGGCTCCCCTTGGGTCTGGCTTGTTTTGCTGCTTTCTGCCCACCATTAACTTGTCCTTTGTTCTGACACCCTACTATGGTCATGGTCTGAAAATGCTATGAACTGAGAGCCAAATAAAACCTTCCCCTTAACCTTTGGGTGTCTGGCATTTTGTCTCATCAATGAGAGAAAAGTAAATGGGACACGTGTGAAAAGTATTACAATCCAATCTTACATAAAATGTTTGCCAGCCTTGGCTTACTGCTTGGGGTGAGGGAGAAGGGTAGCTGTGTGGGCCCACAGATAGGTCACTGGCTGTGGGTGGAAGCCACCAGAGATCAAGCTCTGAACTGATTTCCTAAGGACTCACAGAGCTTGCTCAACCCTCTGCGCCTCGGTGTGCTGGTCTCTTGCAAGGAGACATTGTGGTGGGCATCCCTTCCTCATAAGCGTTGAAGGAAACCCCATGTAAAGAGCTCAGTAGAGGTGAGTCATGGAGGCGCATGTCTGTGTTGGAGCATGAGGAGAGGCTGAAGCAGAAGGATGCAAGTCTGAACCTAGTCTGAACAATTTAAACATTTAGTGAAACCCTCTCTCAAAGTGGAAAAAAAAAAGATCTGGTGCAACTCAACGAAAAGCCCCAGCACAGTGCCTGACAGTGGTGTGTCCTGGGGGGCACTCAGTGCTGTCCTTGGGGGAAGTGTCACAAGTGTACCCGGGAACGGATGCTGACCTGCCCCTCACCCATACGAGCACATTCCTGCCATGCCACTCCGGATCACCCCAGTGAGCGTTGGCACAGGTTGGAGGCGCCTTCCACCCAATTATCCTTTTCTGCGCCTCTCTGACCTTTAGTCTTTAAGAGAACTGCCAGTTTCCAGGAGGAAGTGGGCTGTGGCCTGGGATGGAAGCTGTCTCTCTCAGGCTGGCCATGGCATGGGCCGCTGGGCAGAGCAGGCTTCTGCGCCAGCAAAGCCACCCATGCTGCTGACCTCTCTGCCTCCCTGTGTCCCCCAAGCATCTGCACAGCAGAGGGCTGCTAATTGGGGCATTCTAGCCCTGGACGTCACGGATGATGCAGTCGGGCAGCGAGCCTGGGACCCACCGGCATCCGGCTCCAGGAAAGCCACGGGGCAGCGGCTCTTCCAAGGATCTGCCCGACAGCCTCTCGGCCAGGCATGTGGTGGGCACTGGGGCCCTGGCGCCTTCCGGCCTGATGTTTCCATGTCGCCTAGCAGATGCCAAAGGTCGGATTTCCAGAAACACTGGGAGGCCAGTTTGTTGGCAGCCCTAAATCATTTAAAAATGAAAACTAAGTATTTGCAGCATGGTGGTTCAGATGGATGGTGCTACTAAGCAGGGGGTTAAAAGTAAGCCCAGAGCCAGGAAACCCGCAGCTACTCTGTGGCATGCACAGTGCTCTGTGAGTGCCACCATACACAGTGCCTCAGCCCTCCTGCAGCGCACCAGGCTTCTGTTTGTTTGTTTCTCCTGACCACAGGGCCTTTGCATTTGCCGTCCTCTGCCACAGTCACTCTGCCCACTGGTTATCTACATGGCCATGCCCTCAGCCCTTCAGTCCTTTGCTTAAATGTCACTGTCAGAAAGACCTTTCCTGACCCCTCTGTCCCTCTTTCTCTCTCTCCCGTGCATAATTTTTCATCTTAGAACTCATTACTGTCTAGCACACTTAGTCACTATATCCCTAATGCCTGTTGTGTTGGAGATCTTGTTCTCTAAAACCTGCCTCTCGTGATGTTTCATGTTTGCTTTCATATCCCCAGCACCTATGCACACGGGAGGGGCATCAATAATTATTTTGTGGTAGTGGGGATTGAACCTAGGGCCTTTATGCTGATATACCCCCACCCCCATTCTTAAAGACATTTTGTGGCACGATCTCACTAAGTCACTAAGGTGTCCAGGTTGGGTTGTCACTTGCAGCTTCGCTGCTCAGCCTGCCAGGGTGACAGGAGATATGCTGTTTGAATGGATGAATGCATCGGGCTGAACACACCATACTCTCAGGCCTTGCACCAAGTTGCATGGATGCCGCCTTGAGAGCCCTGTGCACATTGCTCTTGTTGCTGACGTTAAGAATGGTGCTGCAGGCCAGATTTGATGGAACCGTGCAGCCCATGCAGCCTTTGCTTGGCTTGGCTCTGTGAACCATCAGGTGGAGACACACAGCTCTGGGGGACAGGGAGCGGTATCAGTCTCATAGGAGGCTGGGAAACTGGGCATTCAGAGAAGCTGCTTATCTGTGTCTTCCCACCTGGCTGAGATATGGGTAAAAACCCAGAATAGTGAGATTTTTGAGGCCAAATAGCATGACACCAAAAGCAAGATGCCACCCCCTTGTCGCCTCTCTCACAGAAATGCATAGATGTTGGAAGCCTGGTCCTTGGCAGCTGTAATGTCCAGTTCAACATCAGGTGCAGCTGCTGTGACCCACGCATGCACCGCTCAGGTTTACAGACCTAGAGAGCCCAACCCCTGCTAAGGCCTCCTGTAGGCAGGCTTTTCCATACATTCTCACACTGTTCTTTCCAACAGACCTATAAAGTAGGTACTGTCTTGTTCTGTCTCCCAAAGAAGCTGCAGGGCATTGCCCATCTTATTTGTGTCTGAAATCACACCATCCATGCAAGGCCAACATCACCATGGTCTTCCTATGGGAAACTGAGAAAAAGTCTTCTTTTTGCATTTGCAGTCAGGGGTAGTTTTTAAAAAAATACAACCCAGGAAAGATCATTTGTGGAGTCTGAGCACTTCATAGTGTAGATTTCGTTTCCCAGAGTCATGGAACAACCAGAGGTCTTATCTTTATGTTCTCCTCCTGTTTGTCCTTATGTGTCAGACATCTGGTTTGATGGTGGAACTGGGCAAATGGATGCATTCAACCAGAGTCCAGGAGGAAGTCTTCCAACTTGTGCAAGTAGGAAAGCTCAAGATGGGGGTGGCTTGGAAGGACGAGCTCAGCGGGAGGTAGGTTATTGGGTGCAAGCCCTAACCGCTCAGCCCCTACAAGAAAGGATGTGGAATTTCACACTGCACATGGCTTCTTGCAGAGAGAGCTTAATGGCCTCCAGCAACCGATTTCCAGTGTGGGCCTGCCTCCTTTCTGCAAATGCCCTGTCCATTGCAATGCAGTCAGGATGCATCTGTATGGTCTCCTTGCCACAAGAACGTGGTGGGGCCAAGGCCAAGCTCCCCATCTGGGTGCACTCAGCCTTCCTCTCCTCTGGGAAGACGCAGCGATGTTTTCCACATGGGAAGAACCTGGCCTTAGTTTCTAAGAGGCAGAGGCTCATTTGGGGCTAATAGTGCAATGTCTTTGTGGCATCATCTTTGTGGAGCCAGAAGACCTCTCAGAGAGGGATCACGCCATCCTGCCAGGGGTCAGGCCCTACTCGATCCTTTTTCCAGTGGCTTAGAGAACAACCAATTTCTGTCTCCATTTTTAAAGGAGGTGACTCCATTTAACTCAACACTAGAAGTGCTGGGACTCCTGAGGTTCATGGCAGGGATCCATGAATACATTTGGACAGTCTGGCTGGCTAAAGTAAACTACTGTTTATGAGTAGTCTCCAAAAACTAATAAGGACTGTCTTCCAAACTCTTGTCTCACGCCAGGCAGCAAGTTAAGTGTTTCATACTCTTGTTGGCCTAAGATACCACCCTTGTCTCAATGACTCCAGTAGCATCTCAGCTATGGACCTCAACCTGCTCTGAATTTTGGACAATTCAGTCATGCCTACCACAGCAGACGATTTTTTTTTAAAAAAGTTGTAATTCTCACCATGGCAAAGTCTTCTGGAGGATTGTTATAGAGTCCAAAAGTTCTGACATGATCTACCCTGGTCCATCTGACATCTCAGACACTCTGGTTCCCCATTATGGTGATTCCTACTCTTTTGCTTTGCTCTTTGTCCTTTTCCATTTTTAGCTGCTTTGGAAGCTGCTTGGCCAATCGCTCTTCCTGGCATAGCTTTCTTCCCATTCTTCACCAGACATGATGGGTCCATTTGTGTTTTAGCTTAAATATCTTCTCTCCAGAGCCAACGCTGGAGCTTAATACCAAATCGTCAGTGCTCAACCCTTTGCTGATATCCAACAAACCTCCATCAGTCAGCTCCTCTACTAGACGTTAGTTGTTACCTTGTGAAGAACCCTCCGCTTCCGGACACCACACTTGCACTGTCCAATACAGCAGCCGTTAGCCAAGTGTGGATACTTAAGTTTAAGCAAAACTCAACAAAATCAAATGAAAATCTGGTGCTTGCTGGGCATGGGGGCCCATGCCTGTAATCTCAGCACTAGGGAAGCTGAGGCAGGAGGATCATCATGAGTTCAAGGCCAGCCGGGGCTCCACAGTGACTATCTCAAAACAACAACAACAAAATCCATTACTTTAGTTGGCAGCCACCACATTGGCCAGCTTACTAGTCGCAAGATAACAATTCACTCGTACTAGGTGGTGTCAATGACGAATGCGCCCACCAGCACCAAATGTTCCCTCGATTGTGCTGTGCTGGCAATAAAATACTCATGAGGACGGGGAATGGTTGCCTCTTATCTACTACAGAATATCCAGTGCTTCACTCTTAGCTGGTGTTTAAAAATCTGCTAATGTGCTTATTGATAAATTAAACGTTAGTTTCTAATTATGAAATATGAACCCTTTGACAATAGAATTGCATTAAGAATAAATATTTATTCAGCATTTGCTATGGATACTGAGTGCTAAGTTTTTTATCTGGATGATTTCATCCACCAACCCCTTAGTTGAGAGGGAGAATGCCTGTGGTGGTCTCTACTGTCTTGGGATTGTTCTGTTGGTAACTACACTCTTTTAGCAAGATTTTTAATGTTAGCCTGAAATGCCTGAGGCAAGCTTACTTTATACAGCTTCCTTGAGCTCAAGGAAGAGCCCAGACAGTAGGACACAGGCTGGACAATGACATCATGGCAAACCACAGAGCACTTGTACGAGGAGGGGGTGACATCTCAGAGGAGGAAACCGAAGAGAGACTTGGGGACAGGCTCAGGCTTTCTTTACCACTCTGTCTCCTGAGATCCCCATGCAGTGTGCCAGTGTCCACTTCTGGGAGAAGTCCCTAATGACCCAAAAGCCTCCCACCAGGGTTTCCTCCTAAAAGCTCCATGGCACTCCCTGGACTGCTGCTCTGGGGACCACGCTCCGAAACCTTGGACCCAAATCATTGCAGCCACTCAGGGGACAACTGGTGCCCCAAGCCGAGACAATGTCTTGCAAAGAAGCCAGAGTTCGCAGAACTGGCATGGTGTGCTGTTCATTTTCAACCCCAGGATGCCCTGGGAAGTGGCTTCACCACCCACACAGCCTTGACTGGGATGAAGGCGGTGACCACAGAGCAGGCTGGGAGGGGCACTTGGACTCCCCCACCTCCGTGTAGGCGGCACACTGACCTCGACCCACTTGGACCCCAGGTGGCTCTTGTGGTCTGGCCCCTAAAAGTGGGTCTGCATTTTCCTTGATGCTGAAGACTCACCTTGTAGTTCCTACTAATGAATCATTGAGAAGGTCTTGCTGAGACGTGCCTGGCTTTAAATTTAGCACAATGTGCAATGTGTCAGATGCCCCAAAGTGAACTTCTTTGAATTCATGGCACGCAGGGTAGTTGAAAACAGGAAACACCCCATACTATGATTCACGAAATGTGAGTTCTACAGCCACCTGCGTACCGCTGAGTTTAGAGAAGCCACAGAAAACACATGCCCTTCTTTGGCCAAATAGTGAGAGATTTCACTTAAGAAAATGAAATCTGGGGCTCAACAGTGGCCTCGGGGCTCCATGGTTGATGCTTCTATACCCTTGGTGCTTTAATCCCACTAGGCCTCAGTTTCCCTGATTGTTATGAGGATTAAATCATTTAAAACTTATATATAGCACTTACACTATCTTCCAATAAATGAATACATATTCCAGGCCCTGAATATGTGGTGCGTGTTGTAATGATTTTGGAATTCAGTTAAGAATGAGGATGATGGTGCTTTTTAGGGTCTATTGTTGAAGCACTCCACACATTCAACACAGTGTGAGGCAGAAAGTACACTGTTTCCTCATTCCTATAGTCCAGGAAGTCAGTATTCCTATTTTTCTCTCATAGGAAAATACAACTTTCAAAGGTTAAGTTACTTATGAAGTCCTACAGCTGGTAAATAACAGGGTTGTTTTGTTTTGTGTTGGTTTTATGGGCTGAGTTCTGGTGGTGCTGCTAGAGATTGATTAGCAGGCTTTCCCACTGAACTACATTCCTAACCCTTTTTTATTTTTTATTTTTTTTTGTTTTATCAGTTATGTTTTATTCTGTGATAGGGTCCTGTTAAGCCATTAAACCCCCCAGGTTGGTTTTGAACTTGTGATCCTCCTGCCTCATGCTGCTGGAGTGCTGGGATTATAGTTGTGCTACTGCACCCAGTATGAATTGGGTCTTGTCTGACAGTGACACCAGGGAGCATGACTTCTTGGGACCTGTTTCTTCTGTAATCTGGGGCTCAGAGCTGACACCTCAGAGGGTGACAGGGATGATCCATAAGGCACTCAGCATAGACGGGCGGGAGGCCTCATCTCTTGGGATGGTACAGAGGAGAGAGCGGGAGGCCTAGGGAGGGCAGAGAGCCAAGGAGGTGGCAGCAGGACCCCCAAGACATGCGCTAATTAAGGGCTTCGTCACTCGCTCAGCGAGTGTCAGGATGACAGTCAGTCAAGCAGATGAGGCCGATGAGTTAACATCTCCTGGGGCTGCCCAGGCCTGGCCTGCCTGGCAGACAAGAGCACAGCAGTGAGAAGGAAAGTGCCGGTAGGTTATTTACACGGCCTCATAGTGCATGGTCTGAACTGTGTCACCCGCCGGCTTGAACCCTCTCTTGCATCGGCTCGGGCCAGTGACTTGGAGTGAATTCATAGCTTCTGCTCCTAGAAGCCTTTGCCAGCCCAGCAACCACAAAGGGCAGTGTGGAAAGGTGGCACAAGGACAGTTCCCGCAGAGACCGCTCCTGCACACATCGTGATAGCTTGAGGCCGCCTCGGGCCACCTCAGGCACCGTGGGGTGCAGATGCTCCACACACTGTCGTCAGAGGAGCATCTCTTATTTGCTCTCTGGGGCTGTCCCTCTGTACTGCCATCCACATGCCTGCCTGGTACTGTCAGGGCTGCTGTCTCTCAGGTCTGGCTCCCTCTGATGGGGTGCCAAGGCCATGGTGTGACTGTGAGTGGCTTATTTGGGAGAGAGCTCTGGCAGGAGGAGGGCGGGGAAGGGATAAGGGCTTCTCTGCCATGGATGCTGGATGCTGAATCCCACTGGACCCTTTTGAGACAGTTCAGACTGTTCCCTTCTGGGGACTTCGAGGGACAGTGGGACCCTTGTCATCTCCTAGAGACAAGGGAGCTGTGTTATTGATTGTCTGACCCCTGCCTCAACCTTGGGTGGAAGCTGCTCCTGGTGCAGGAAATCCATCCACTCTTGCCCCTCGCAAGGGATCTGGGCATCTGGGAAAACCTTTAGTGTGGGATAGCAGGTGTCACAGGCACAAGGAGGGGCCACCATGCGCGGCCACCACGGGAACTGGGAGGAAAGGGAGACCTCTGACACGTGAAACACACAGGATACTGCTGAGTCCTATTGGGACCTCTACTAATTCCTTTAACCAAACATGGAAACAGGGGCAGACGGTGCCCATCATCCAGACTTGAGGAAGAGGTGGAGCTGCATGTGCTGCTTCCCCAGAAAACGATGTGCTCTGGCTGAAGAAACCAGAGTGGGCACTGGCCCCATTCAAGTGGCAGGCAGATGTTGGCTTATGGAAAAGTGAAGTGACGCTGTCACCCTCCACCTCTGACTTGAGGTAAATATCTTCTTTTTTTTAAGCAGGAGCTTAAAAAATTTCTGGACTCAGGACAGAGAACCCCACAGGATAAAGATGGAAAAGTGAGTGTGGTCAGTCACTTCCAATTATGTAACATTGTAAACTTGATCTTTGATCAAGTTATTGTGGGAAGTACGCAGGCAGCCGCATACATAGACAGGCGTGCATGAGCATAATTTTTAGCAGGAACGTTGGAGACTTTCACAAATGTTTACATGGGACTAATGACTGGGCCTCATTAATGACAGGCAGTGTTTGCATTGGCCCCGGGTGGTTGGAGTGTGGGTAGTGAGCACAATTCACATGCCCAGGTGCCACAGTCTGTGAAGGAAATTCGGTAAGAAACAGCAGAATTCTCTGCTTTCTGCCTTGGCATGTGGCATCAAGGTTATTTCCTCACAAGGCCCGATGGCATTAACACAATCTAAGCACTTTGGAAAGGTGCCTACGTTGCGGCTATTATGCAATTTTCTGTTAAAGGCAGAGGAAGCGACAATCAAAGCACGGGGAGGGGGTGTCGGTACCTGACCCCCTCCCCCTCGAAAATGTCATGGGGAGGGGGGTGCCTTCAACACACAGTAATTGCAAAACAAACAGCACTCAGGGCTCCTACAAAGCCAGGGCTGCTGTAGAGGAGCGAGGTCAAGGGGAGGGGCCCTGGCTCTCCTGCCTACAGTTGTCTTTGAAATTACAAAGAAATGGGAAATCAGCCTCCAACCGGCTAAATCCATTAGTGGAGGCAGCAGAGACCTTGGAGTGCTCCGGAGCCATTCATAATCCGCGATGTACCCGGGGGTGGCTGGGTTCTACTCATCTGTACAATGGGGAGAACCCACTCCTGAGGATGGGAAGGCAACCGGCCTGGGGCGGGAAGCCCCTCTCCCTGGACATCCGCTCTCACCTCCCTCTCAACCCTGGGGGCTGTGGAGGAGCAACAGGAAGGAGCCTGCGTCCAGCGCTCTCTCACACTTACTCTTCCATCAGTCATTCTTTCCTTTTCAAATCACTGCTAGCCGGGGATTTCTTTCTCCCACAGTTCCCTTCCCCTCGTGGTTCCTTCAAGCGATACTCGGTATATTCAACGGAGCTGTGTTCCAGCAAGACTTTGGATTTAGCTCACACTCCAAGTGGGTGTTCCTCTGTCATCTATTACTAGGACATGTTCTCTTGTATTAATCCATACAGGCGCTGTATGATTTCTGAAAAAGTTAGACGCAGTGTTCCTCCTTCCAACTTCCACTCCAAAATTCCACCATGTTGGGCTGAAGGGCATGGCTCACTGGACTTGGTTGTTTGGCATGGAAAGTCCAGGTCTAGATAGGAAAATGCTTCCCCTCTCCTTGCTTGCTTGTCCTGCCAGTGAGAGGCTTGTTACCACTCTCGCGTGGCAGGGCGCTTCATCTGAGCGTGGCAAGGCCTCCCGGAAAATTTCCTGAGTCTCTACACAAAGTGTAATCACATATATGGTGAATATTACTAAATTTTAAAAAATGGATTAAAATGCACACTGCCATTAACTTGCCCTCTGAAAACCCCTTCTCCCTTTGAACTCACTTATTCCATAGTCTTGCCACTTTCTGAAGCAGCTCTGGAAGCCCTCTTTCATGAGTGTCTTTAGGAGAGGTGATCAAAAATTCTGTGATGCTGCTTCCAAGCGCCATCCAATAGACATGCAGGCAGGTGAAAACATGCTGGTGCCCACCTTCCCCTGGAAATTCCCTGGGCTTGGATGGATGGGACTGTTGTGCTTTCTTGTCAGCAGCAAGTCTCAGGCATGAGCGAGCCAGAGTGAGGACCTAGAACCAAAGCAGGAGTTGTATGGCTGGAGGCAGGAGAGGCTGCCCTGTGGGGACTGGGACCCTGGGGAAGACAAAGACATTGCCAGGGTGGGCTGGGAAAGTGGAGGGAGAAATTGCTAGGTTCCTCCCTTCTTCCCACCTTCCAGCGTGCCACAGATACCCTTCTGGTTGAAAGTATGGTGTGTGTGTGTGTGTGTGCGTGTGTGTGTGTGAGCCAGTGCTCTTCCTACCCCATCCCCTCCCCTCAGACACACACACACACACAGAAATGCAAGCACGAAGGACACACACACACAAACACCACAACCAGGCACACAGAAGCACAAATGAACAAACACACATGCAGGTAAAAGTAACAGAACAAGAACAAAGAGGCATGCACCCAGGAGCAAAAACACACAAAGAAACACAATGCAACAAACAAAAGCATATAGAAACCCATCAAAGATATAAAAATACGAACACAGAACTGCAAAACACAAATATATATACAGAAACATGTGCACATATGGAAAGACACACAGTCTAACAAATATAGGCAAAACATCCACATAAATGCACACTATCATACATAAAAACAATCACACAAATGTACATACAAAGATGCCTAAACTCAAATACAACATACGTACAAACACACAGAGAAAGGTACACAGTACATACACAAACACAGAAATACAAAGACAAACAGATATAAACACCCATACATATAAATAGATACATACACATAGGCACACAAATAATGCACACGCAAACACCCATAACATAAATCCTATGCAAACACAAAACAGAAAGGCACACAGAGAAAGACTGCATGTGTCTCTTGCGACACTCACATCCACACAGAGGACTTGGACTCCCAGCCTTGCGATGTCATTAGTGCCAGGGCCAATTGCAGCCTCCACCTTAGCTCCTGAGGAGCTGTGCGTCCTCCACACATGAGGCCCAGGGGCCAAGATGGGCCCCATGCAGAAGAGCCCTGAGGGTCAGAGCACAGCAGGGGCAGCCAGCCCAGCGGTGGCACGGGGTGTGTAACAAGGAGCAAGCGGAGCTGGGCCTGCATCTTCCCTGTCACTCTCCCTACGGGGATCCATGGTGGGAGGGGCCAGGCTCAGTACTCACTTCTGCCTGGTGATGCCACCGTTGACACTGCTTCTCAGTGCTGTGCTTCCCTGGCCCCCACAGCCAGCCTCCACTGTGCCAGACAGAGCCTGGCGCTAGCCCTTCCCAGCTGGCTCAGCTGCCTGGGCCCCGGGTACCGTGCTCCTCCCTCACTTTGACAGGACGCTGCCTTTCCACCCAGCAGGAGGGAGCCCAGTGCCACCCCTGCGCCCCTCGTGGAAGACCGGGGTTAGGAAGGAACTGGGGTGGCCGGCTTTGCAGCCCCCATGTGTGGGCAACGCCCACAGGAAGAGCCTGCATAGAGGACCGTGCGCCAGTCCTGGCTGTGGGGCGCCCACAACAGGTTGAGGCTGCCTTCTAGAACGTGCCATGTGCTCATGGTGTGCTCAGCAGTCCTCCTGAGCTCCGCATGAGCGTCTCCAATGTGGGTGCCATGTTGCCTGCTGTCCCCTCAGACAGAGGAAGCAGCTGCTGTTTTGACTGTTATTTTTGTAATAAACTGAAAGATGAAAAACAAAAACAAAAAAAAAAACAGAGAATGAGAAGGGAGAACGGCCCAAACAGGAAGACCAGGTGCCCTGGCAGCACACCGAACCTCCACCGTGCTTTGTGGGAAGCTCGTCTGAGACCTCTGCCTTGGGTCTCTCGCCTCCCGCCCCTCCCTGCCCGTGAGCACACTGCTGGGGTTAGCAGGAGGTACAAACTGGATTAGATGTTAAATCAATTTGGCTTTCCTCCCCAGGGGCGGCCCAAGCAGGTTCCACATGAATAATGATTTGTCTCAGGCAGCAAACTGGATTATTTGAACAAAAACGGGGGAAAAAAAGCAACTCATGTTCATTTTTTAATCATGGCTTCTGCCTCAATCTGCAGGCTTGGCTGAGAGGGGAGGGCAGGGGCGGCAGTCGGGGAGGATGTGCCGGTGGACAGACCATCAGGAAATGGGCTTTCTTCTTGGATCCATCACGTCTGTCGTCTCGCTTGCTTGGGAATGACCTGCAAGCTCAGAGTGTCTTTATATGTTAAGTCACTGAATAAAATTCAGAAGAACACTGATACTTTTTCCTCCCATGCTTCCCAAAAAAGCACTGTCCATTCTACTTTCTTGCTTGTATTACATTTGCTACAGGAACTGGATCTGTTAAACACTCAGCCATTAGTTTCGCACCACTGAGAAGCCATGGAACCTTTAAGAGAAAGGGCCTGATGAGAGAGCTTTGGGCCTTCTAGGGCGTGTCCTTAAATACTTCACTTCCTCTTTCTTCCCTTTTACTTCCTGGTCAAGGGGTGAGCGCCTTTGCTCCTGTCTGTCCTCCACCTCTGGTGTGTGCTGCCTACCCTGGAAACACATCACTTGCCTTAAAGAGTATCTACCCAATTATGGGCAAAGCCACCTAAAGAACCCTTTCTCTCTGTAAATTAATTTGTCATGTGGTATGTTACAGTGATGGAAAGCTGACTGATACACATGCATTGCACTCGCTCTGCAGTGGCTCCCCCAGTGCATGGTGGCCATGAGGAAGTGGAAGCTTTCAGAGAGGATCCTGGAGCCTCAGCCCCGGTGACACTGTGACTGTGACTGTCATGCATGGTCAGATGCTGACCAGCTTCCCTGGTCTCTCCCCACTACTAGACACCGGTACCTGCCACTGCAAGTTCTGACAAATAAATATCTCCACTTGGGTATCCTGGACATCAGATTCTGTGTTGGTTAACAACCTCTGCTCTAAACTAGTTGGGAGATGGAGGGACATGGTGGTGCATGGCTGTAATCCCAGCACTTGCAAGAGCAAGGCAAGAGGAAGGCTGAAAGTTTGAGGCCAGCCTGGGCTATAAAGTGAGTTTAAGTGCAGCCTGGAATACATAGTGAGACCCACTCTCAAAAAAAAAAAAAAAAAAAAAAAAAAAGAATTAAAATGGTTGGGAGAATTGTTAAAGGTCACCTAGCAAGTGGGTCTCACTGGAGTTCTAAGTGGAGGTGTCTAGCCCCAGAGTCACCCTCCCACCCACTTCTCAAAAGAAGAAGCTACTCTTGAGACTGTGAGGCCACTGTGGTGTCCCCACATGGGTAGGTCGCAGTCCCAGGGAAAGGAGGAAGGCTTTGCAGGATGAGGCCCCGTTTCTGCCACGGTAGTCAGCTGGGAACACTAGCTTTGTGTCTTGCTTAGGCCAAATGTGAATCCCGTATCAAGGAATTCTGTTCTAGATGGGCGTGGTGCTACAACTTGCAGTCCCCGCACTCTTAGGAGGCTGAGGCAGGAGGAACACGGGTGTGAGCTCAGCTTGAACAGCTTAGTGATTTAGCAAAATCCTGCCTGAAGAAAAATTAAAAATTAAAAATTCCCAGAGCCCCATGGGTGGGTATTTGGTATCCCCTTTCCTTCGTAATAGTGCTTTCCATTTTGGGGCCCCCTCCATGAAAGAGAAGCCTAAGAGACCAGCATGAGGACTGTCACTAGGAGCCAGTACTTTCAGGGAAGCTGATGCCGTGAGCAGAGGCAGTGCTGAGAACTGAGAGCTCAGGACAGCCCCTCTGGCCATGGCTCTGTGACACAGAACTCGAGCCTCAGCCGTGACTGTCTCTGGGACCCTATTCTTCCCCCCCTTTGTGGGGTATCCCTGGCCACCTGCGCAGTGGGGGACTTGGTGTAGAAGCCACAGCACAGAGCCACTTCAGCCCACAGTGCTGCTTACTGGGCCCTGGCACTGCAGCCAGCCACCCTGCTAAGCAAGCTGCCAGCCTTCCTCTCCGCACCCCCCAGCCTTGTCCCCGGTGCCTAGCCTGGGAAGCCACTCTCCTGCATGCCCACCCCATGCCCCTCACCAGCTGGAGGGGGTTGGTATTTGTTTTCCAAATGGGGTCCTTCCTCTGCTCCTGCCTTTCCCTGGTGTCCTGACCCCTAAATGCTGGCTTTGGTTCAAGGACGTGTCTGTAATATTCCAAGGCCAGATTCTTTTTCTAAGCAAAATCCACCACGGATTTTCTCAGCTAAGTAGAGAAAATATTTCATTCCTAGTTCAGAAACGCCAGCTTGGGCCTGACAGCCGATCGGAGTCCATGCGGAAAAGCCCTCAGCCCCCTTCCCCCGCCCCATGTATTTGATCAAACATACGCCGGACCTGAGAGTATCTCTTTCTGCCATTTGGGGATTAAAGTTTTCTACAGCTCTCTTTCACAGCGTCTCCATCTCATCCAGGAGACGGCACTGCCCCATAAATCAGGCTGTGGATGACAGTGAAGGTCATGAATCTCCCTAAACTTCACCCTGGATCCCCCTTCCCCAACCGCTGCCACCTGGGGCCGTGCTCATGCGGTTCTGGGGCCATGACTCCAGCACGAGAGCCTCCCAGGTGGAGAACTCCTGAGCGCTGGGCCAGCCATGGGACAGAGCCTGAGGGTGGAGTTGGCTGAGCACCTGCTTAGTGTCCAGCATCCAGCCAGGCACTTTGCAAGTGTCATATATCCTGCGAGAGACCTAGTACTATCAGTTGCCTTTCAGAGGAGAGGGCTGGATTCAGAGCTTACTCTGTCCTTCCTGTCTTCTCCTTTGCCTCCCTCTTTCTCTACTTCTTTCCTTGCCAACAGAGACCTGATTACTCAATGTCAGTGGGACACTCCTCAAACCCCAAGGGCCCCAGTAAGTCCAGGCCAGGCATGTCCTGCACCTGCAGGAGGCTGACGTGGCAGCGAAGCCTGGTCTCCACGGGTCCCTTTCCTCTGGGGTTCTATGACTTGTATGCATGATCTGGGTGTAAAAACAACACTAATGCTCATAATAGGACAAATCAGAGTGGGTTGGAGAGCTAGCTCAGCAGCATACGTGCCTGCCTGGCAAGTGCCAGGTCCTAAGTTCAATCCCCAGGACTGCATGCTGTTCTAGTCCTGGAACCCCAGATGTACTGTGCTGGCCCCAGAATCAGGTGTGATGGCACATACCTATAATCCCAGTGCTGAAGAGGCTGAGGCAGGAGGACCACTATTAGTCTGAATTGTGTAGTGAGACTCTGTATCAGTCAATCAATGAACAAAACTTTAAAAAGATAGGTCAGAGTGATAACAAGGTCCATGAGGACAAAGTTGTTGTTTATCAGCAAGCTGAAAACAACTATTTTATGGCTTCAAAATGTCCACTGAAGCCCCAGTCTGCTAGACTAGCAGAAGTTAAATTCTCTCAAGGGTTGTTCTCAGCATCCAGAAGGTCTCACTCATAAAATGCACATTTTCTATTGCCTTGTAAGTCCAAAGAAGGCTTTCTCTTTAACTCAGGTCTTCCCACTTTCTGAGACTGGTGGAGAACCTGGGGCTTTAATGCCTTGTACTCTTCTAACATGGCTCATAGGTGGTAGTCTCTTCCTTGTGACAGGACCTGTGTGACTCTGCCATCTTCCTCTGACCCCCAAACTTTCTGCTCCCAGGAAGAGAAGCAGTGTCCTCTTCCCACCAGACTGCCTCTAGTCTACAAGGACAGAGGGCCAGTCCTGACCCTGCCATGGGATCTGGGGTCAGTGGGGCAGTGTCTTCCAGGGTAACAGAAGCACCAGGCATCCTCATGCAACGGGCAGGGGGAGAACTGATCAAAGAGCATTGCTGAAGAGACTGTAGGGTATGGGGAAGAGAGCGAAGGGGAGGAGGGATCTCCCACTCTCCCAGCCTCTCCCTTGCCACCTGGAACTAAGCTCCAAAGAGACTCAGCATTCACACAAGTGTCAGGCTTTGGCTCCAGCACCACTGCGAAGTTTGCGCAATTCACCCTCCCCCAGGTTTTCCTCTATGGAGCTCGCCAAGGTGTCTGAAATTCCTACTGCACTCCCTGACTTTAAAGACAAGTTTATAAAGCCCAACTTTATGGGTTTATAAAGCCCATTCTCCGCCAACCCCATTTCTCCAGTAAAGTTTAGACCCAGATCCATGGCTGGGTGAGACGCTAATCAACAGAGTCGTCACCAAAGGAACATCTAAGATGTCACAAGGTGCTAGAGGCAGCCCTTCCCCCCTCCCACTCCTTCCCCAAGAGTCTGATCTTGGAGAGACTGTGCAAATGTGAGCCACCCAACACACGCCCTCCCTCCCTCGCTTCCATATGACTGATTTCTGGTGTCAACTCTTGTAGACCTATTAGCCTCAGGGTCAAGAACACAGATAATTGGCACCAGAGTAGCTTCGCTGTAAGGATGGAGTAAGACAATGCGGGTCAAATGTGTGCCACAGTTGCTGGTAAGTAGGAAGCACTTGGGGTGACTTTATTATCATTACTTGCCAAGGTACAACTCGGAGTCTGTTTCCAGAGTCTCACACGGCAGGCACTACTGAATTCCTCAGTCTGGACTTCACAAGCGCTGACCTTCCCATTAAAGTCACAAGTGAACACAGGCAAAAAACTGGTGAGTGTTTCCTACAAGCTAAGTACAGAAACACGAAATGCAAAGGGCAGAAGGCATTGCAGTCATCTGCCCAGCACCAGAAACCACCTGAGATGGAAGCCTTGGAAAGAACCATCGCAGGGGAAGAAGTTTCTTTCTTTCTTTCTCTTTCTTTCTTTCTTTCTTTCTTTCTTTCTTTCTTTCTTTCTTTCTTTCTTTCTTTCTCTCGTTCGTTCATTCTTTCATTCGTTCGTTCGTTCTTTCTTTCGTTCTTTCTTTCTTTCTCTTTCTCCTTCCTTCCTTCCTTCCTTCCTTCCTTCCTTCCTTCCTTCCTTCCTTCCTTCCTTCCTTCCTTCTTTTCTTTCTAGAGGAAGCAGACAAAGCAGATGCCAAGGTGTTTGGATTTAAGGATGTCTGAGTGTTTTAAGCCTGCAGGACAGACAAAGGACCTCCTTGAGGCCCAAAGGTGAGTGGAAAACAACCAGAGGGTGCTCTGTGAGCCACAGTCACTTAAAAACCAGGTGTTTCTTAAGCAGCTGCTGCATGCCAGCTGTCCCTGTAGGTGTGGAGTGCATTTTGCTGGATGAATCAGCAGAGACAGACACAGCAGAGGGCAGAGCAGGAGGTGCAGTTAGCAAAGTACCAGCTCCTAAAGCTGCTCCATTCCAACCCCCAAGTTCTGTTCATTAGGGTTGCAGGTGAGATTTTTATCAATAAAGCTGCTCTTCACCCAAAGGGACTTTCCTCGGTTCCCTGTCTGGGATCAATTCATGACAAGTGTGATGATATTAAATATGGGGGTCAGAAAAACTCTCCAGAAAGTGAGCCATGAACACAGACCTGCTGGGAGCCACAGTGAGACCTAGTGAAGATTCTCCCAGGTAGCAGGGACAGCAGGTGCGATGGTCAAAGGAGTGGGTACATCCAGAATGCAAGAGGGGCTACAGGGATCCTGCAGTGTTGGAAAACATAGGGACATTGGGAAGCCTGGGCCGTGGGCCCCGGGGCCACCGGTGCGACTCTGACTTTCACAGTGTGATTCTTCTGGTGCAGGTCTTTGTAAAATTTTGTGCTGACAGGCTTCGTGCTGTCAGAGCCAACAGAAGAAGGCTGGGTGGAAGCGGGAGGAAGGTTTCCCCGAACTGCAACAGTAGAGTTTGTGAGAATTATCAGAAACCAGAGGACATGGGTGCCTGGGGGCTAGAAAGGAAGGGGGTGGGAGTCCAGCCTGAGGGAAAGCCAGCTTCAGTCCTCTATGATGTGGCCAATTGCGCTCATTCCCAAACTTCCCTAATGTCTTGCCCTAGGTGACTCAACCCTTCTGTCACTCCCTGACCTCATCCGGATTCCTGGCCTGCAGTCCTGCTCCATGACCTACCGATCCACTGTACCTCACACTCCACAACTGGGGTCCAGGCAGGTCCTGCAGGGCAGCCAAGGCACATTCACCCCAGTGAGGGCTGCCCACAGTCCCACGTTGTCCAAACCTCCCATGCAACCGGGAGCCTGGATATTTATAACTCTCTCCCAGTTTGCTGGTCAGCATCTTCCAAGGGCCTGGGAGCCGTCTGCACCCTACACTACAGGGAGTTGCATCAAGGAAATGCATTAAAAGGGAGTCAGCCGGAGGCGAGGGCATCACCGCTCGGGCTCCCTATCTTTCAATTATTTATTGCTCATAATTTCCAGCAAATCACTGGCTGTTTATTGGTGATCATCCATTATTGAAGTGCTTCCTAGGGCCGGGGCCAGGTTTTCGGGAGCTAGAGCCGGGGCGTACTCTTGAAAGCTGTTAGCCAACCCCCAGGGAGGAGAGGGTCTCCTGAGTGGCTGGTCACCCACCGAGGATATACCTTTTAATTGTTGGCTTTTGCGGGAGCCTGGGATTGGTCAGGCTCCAGAGTGCGGTTTACCATCAGTAATTGACAGAGCCCTGGCGTTTTAGGAGTGTGTGTGAGTTAAGTCACCCTGGTCCATGGGAACCCCACGGACCCCAGGTAAGAAACATGTGCCATTCCCAGAGGCCTTGGGTGCTGGGACAGCACATGATCCACTGGGCTAGGTCATAGCAAATATCCTTATTACCCCTTATTTCAGTTTCTGGACCAATGATTTGGCAATAAAGTATTTTAAAAAGGCAAAATATTTACCAGAGATTTCTATATCTTTACATACATGCCATTCTCCAAGTAGAACCTGTGATTTAGCCTGCACCCTTGATTTCTTCAAGCTTGTGGCCCACTCTGGGTTCCCCCAGCTCATCCACTGACCCCTCACTTCCCTCCACTGTCTGTACATTTCCCACTTGACCACATCTCCAGAGCTTTGCCACCATAGCTTCCTACGTCACCCTCATAGCTATGTCTTGGCTGGGCAGCTCAAGCCCCCTCTTTCCTGGCTGGTCTCTCGGCTCTCTTTCTGGCTTCCTCTAACCCACTGACCCTGGGCGGAAACTTCAGTCAGGGGACATTATGATCCTTCCCCAAAACACTTGAGTGACTTCCTTGCAGTGTGCCTGCGCTGCTTTTGCTGATTTCTAAGCCACCACGTGGCCACTGCACATGAGGGTCTCTCTCTAGGAAGGTTGGCCTCACTGGTCTTTGCTCTGAGCGAGCCAAGCCCTCCAGCCCGGGCTCGTCCCTTCCTCTCCAGGGAGGTGCCACCTCCCTGTCTTCTAGGGCCATGTTCTTCTCAGGACCTTGGCCTAGCTGCCTCTTCCTTGAACTGTCCTTTCGGACCATGCAGGTGCTCTCCACAGCTCACCCCACTTCATCACTGCATCCCGGGTTCTTTCTGTAGCTCTTCTATCACTTGCCAATGCTTCCATTCTTTTTAATCATTTATTTATTTGTTTGGTACAGGGTCTCACTATGCAGCTCAGACTCATAGTGATCTTCCTGTCTCAGTCTCTCCAGCACTGGGATTGTAGGCATGCTCCACCATGTCCTGTTTTGGTGGCCTGCACAGTGTGCCCAGGGTTCTGTGGCCAGCCTGGCATAACAGTTTTGGGGATCAAACCTGGGTCCTTGTGCTTGCCAGGCTAGTGCTTAGACTGCCGAGCTATCTCCCCAGCCCAGTTTGTCAGTGTTGCTGGTTTATTTGTTCTGAAATTCAGGCTCTATCTATTGTAAGCTATAGAAATGCTTCCATAGAGACTTCACATGCAGTAGGTGCTCAGTAAATATAAGTGAATAAAGGAAGCACAATCTTAAATCGGTGCCCTAAATTTGCAAGTATCTGGCATCTTCTATTAGGACCTCAGTGTTTTTTCCCCCTGCAATACCAGGCCTTTACACTGAAATACATCTATTTCCCCTCCCTTTTAAAAAAAATATTATTTTGAGACAGAATCTTGCTAAATCGCCAAGTTGCCCAGGCTTGGTTTGAAACCCTGATCTCCCTTGTCTCAGCTTCTCTGAATGCCAGAACTACAGCTACACCCCACCACCACATCCAGCTAAGTTTCCAATCTTTTATGATCTTCTCACGCTACCAATTGCTCTTCTGTCATTCTAGAATGTTCGGATGAAGGAGTCCAGGGAATCTTGACTCCTGACTAAGGATCTCAGGGTAATAAGCTTCCTCTGCTTGGACACCCTGGGCAGCCTTAGCAACCAGGGTCTTCTGTGACCTTGAGTGACCTTGACTGCCAGAAGGTTATTCCTGACCCTCCTGTGGAACCTGCCTTCCTGGACATGTCCACCACTTCATTTTATTTCAAAGCCTAACTGAGCACATAGCTATGTGCACTGCCAGGTGTGAGCTTGAACACTGGCCCCTCTGTCCACGAGCCATTTTACTCACGGAAAATGGTTGAGGGTTTCCAAATCTCACTGCAAACCACAGGCCACATGGCTGCTTCATCAGGCACCTAAACAGGGCCATGACATACACTGTGCACTGCAGACACAGAGGCCGAGCCCTGAGTCAAGACACTGTCCTCTTTCCTGGACCATCCAGCCTCCCTCTAAGTTCAAAAGAACTCTAATCACATGGGGCGACAGTATCAAAGTTGCACCTCTAAAATAGAAATAGGGTGCTCTTTCTAAGAGCCTCCCAAGCCTAAAGAACCAGAATCAGCTCAAAGATCCAAGTTGTTTGTATTAGGATAAAATGGATTTTTCCTTTTCTCTTACCCCTTCATATCAGACAGACTATAGGGGGTTTGTCTTCACAGAGCGAGGACAGTGGAATAATTTCAAGAGTAATTAACCCTCTGCGATATTTTCATTGTTTTAGAGATCTTCTTAATGCCCCTAATTTAATGAAAAACACAAACTCCATTAGCCAAATTACATTCCGTTATTAAGGCCAGGTTAGGAAGAAAGCTAATGCAATCTTGCCTCGGCTTCCTTCTCTCTGGCTCTCCCCCGTCTTCGTGAGAATTGACATGCTGGTTGCCAAGGCTTGTGTCTTAACATTTTGTTGAGTCTGTGCCTAGTTACACACTGTGTAATATTTTTAAAAATGGTACAAATTGAAACATAGTATCTTTGTCAATCACCACACAAGAGAGCTCTATCTTACATCAGGAAACTCCCGCCCCCCATCAAATAATTAGCATTGATACTTGATAGGTAAAGGGAACACTGATTCAAGAATTAACTAATTGCGTTTTGTTTTCCAATTAGATGATCTTTAGTCATTGACCGGAATCCTACTAAGTCTCCCCTTAATCATCTGTTGGTAGCTGGTGATGTACCAAGGGGCCTCATGCGTTTCCGAGGACCTTGCCTGTGAACCCTGCCTCAGCTCCTGTGAACCCCAAGGAAAGCCCCTTCCTGCCTGGAGACATCGCAGCAGCCTGAAGGGAAATGAGCCATCCAGGGTTTTCCAAACATACAAACATGAGTAAACTGGGGGAGCGGGTTGGTTTGGGTTATGTGGTCAAACAGGAAAGCGGCAGAATTCCAAGCCCCAGTGCTGACACGCAGTCTCTCCATCTCACTGCGTTGTGCTGCTCTTTCCAGAATGACCCCGTCTGGAGTTTATTCTGTGTCCTTCCATACGTCCAGGAAGCCAGTGCTGAGCTGTGATGACTCAGAGCACTGCTTGGCCTCCTGCAGCACAAAGCCCCAGGCTGAGTCAAGACCTATGGATTTCTGAAGGGATGGCTAGCATCCAAAGGGTCAGCTCTCTTCAAAGGCTCTGAAGCCCAGTACCACGACCCAGAAAGCCCGTGTCACAGACCACTGCACTGCCGAGAAACCTTGCTCCTGCACCAGCCTGCCTCCTCCTTGCTTCCCTGCCTTGGACTTGCCCAGGTTGCCTTGCAGACTCCCAGTCCCTCTGGAAGTCCCCACTCCTGGCCTAAAACTCTACAGCAGCTTCTCCCAGCACCACGTGGTGGGCCTAGAGGCTGTGGTATGCAGTGGCTTCCTACATAAAATCAAATCTGCATTATTAGTGTGTGAACCCTGTCGAAGGGCACCCGAAAGCTGAAGGGTTCAGGAGTAAACTGTACCAATGCCTGCAATGTGTATCAAAGTGTATCGAAAAGTAAAAATAAATAAGAGATGACTGATGGGTGGGTGGACGCATGGAAGGACGGGTGTGTGACAAAGCAGTGGCCGCGAAGTGCTGATCCCTGCATCTCTGTGGCATAAGGTGCAGGCATTCACCAACCAGCATCACCGAAATTCTGTACACTGATGCATGCAGAAATAACCTTGGCTGTTCACCTCTTTGCTAATTTTAACCATCCACAAATTCTAATCATCTGCTAAGCAGGTTCCATGCCTCTTACCCAGCCCTGCAGGAGCAGGGCTCTGGTTTCCTCTTTCTGTCCACTCCTGAGGCAGTCCCATACCCCCATCCCTCTGCCCATGCTGGGGCATCCAGCTGGGAGGTGCTGCTGTCCCTCGTCCCCTCTTCCTGGCCAGCTCCTTCCCCTCCCTCGGTGGCCAGCCTTGCTGTTGGGCTTTTGGCACTGAGAATCCAGACCCCACCCAGTGTGTCTGGCTCCACGCACCTTACCCTCCATGTGCCACCCTGTTCCATCCGCATCACTCCCACCTTCTAGGCTGCAGGCCCCCCCCGGAAACGCAGAGAGCCATGTGTTCTGTTCCACACAACGGTGAGCCGGTAAAGCCACTGATGGAGCCCCGGAGTCCTGGGGTGCCCGGTGCCGCAGCACTCACCCCTGGGGGACCAGCACTCCACCAGCCAGGGGCCCTCGGATCTGATCAGACACCCTGGCATCTGTACCCAAAATGCCTCCTAAAAGCCACTATAGATATCTGGCTCAAAGTAAGGTCTGCTGTCTTCCTGTCCCAAGAAACAAGGCCAGAGCAGCACAATGTGGAAAAGCCTGTGGCAGTACCAGGGCTCCCCTCGGGGCTTTGTCACTCCCACTTCCCGCCACAGAGCAGCCACAGGGCGTTTGGCTCTCCCTCTCAGGGCCTCTGCAGCCGCTCTGGGGGACCTCGACCTGGCGACATCGTCCTGATTTTCCTGAACCTGGAGGCTTCTCTTACCAGCCACACCTTGTCCTCCCTATAAACAGCGCTGTCTGAATGGGCCACGTATCCTGCTGAGAGTCTGACCTCCATCCCGTCTGTTTTCAGAACAGCAACAGGGTCACTGTCTCAGCCCTGGGGTGGTTCCCAAGAAGAGTGAGCTAGACCCTCTGTGTTTAAGAGCGGCCCAGGATTGGCAAGAGAGGGCACAGTCACGATCTCAGCACTCTGGGGGGCTGAGGTGGGGGGCGTGGCAAGTTTTAGCTCAGCCTGAGCACTGGAGCAACTTACTAAGTCCTGCTCCAAAATAAAATGATAATAATGCTATAGGGACATAGCTGAGTGCAGCTGACTTGGGTTCAATCCCAGTAACACACCTACTCATCTAGTCACACACGCACGCGCGCACACACACACACACACACACA
>PVKA01029798.1:0-27952 GCA_004027165.1 Ctenomys sociabilis
ATCTGTTATAAGTGAATCTGTTCCTCTCAAAAAAAAAAAAAAAAAGAATAACCAGTTCTACATTATGAAAGTACAATTTGAATTGCAAAAGGTCCCCAGCCATACAATATTCATCAGTAGATTAGAAAATCATTCTGAGGGGCCAGGGAGATGGCTCAGTGAAATAAGCACTTCCCTGGCAACAGCGAGGACCTGAGTTCAATCCCTGGTTCCACAAAAAAAAAACCCAAAAAACAAAAAACTATTCTGTCCTATTTTGTGAAGCTATCATCATGTATTAGTTCTGCACTAGTACACATAAGAGTGAGGCATGTCACTTGGAAAACTGGCAAATCACTGTTTTGGAGTTTTTGGAGAGTATTTAGCAGCTGTCCCTCATGTGAAAGATAATAAAATCTAAATCAGACATGCTAAGCCATTTGCCGAAGTCCAGTCCCTGGACAACAGAGCATCTGGCTGTGAGTTCAGCCCAGGCCATATGGTCTCTTGAGAATCAGATTAGAGCAAACATACAAAAAAACTCTAGAAATCAGAGGCATCAGACTATTTCAAGGGTATTCTCATTAGTCTATAAATTCCATATGTAGAACATAGTATGGAATTTTAAAATTACTAGTGTTTTGTAAATTTACTTTGCTTTATAAAAGTCTAAGGTAAGGCTATGACTTGATGTATTAAAAAATACCAGAAATGAATTCCTAATGATTTCTATTCATTTCAAAAGTATTTTCACATTACTGGATGGATGGGTAAAATTGAAAAATATTGAAGATCTAAATATTCAAACAGACACTAAATCTGCTGGAAGAGAGAAGAGGGAGAAGAACTTTTGAAGACACTGGTATAGGCAAAGACTTTATAAACAAAATCCCGATCATATAGGAACTATCATAAAGAATCAACAGTAGGCATCTCATCTTACTAAAAAGCTTTTGCACAGCAAGAAAAACCACCAACAAAGTGGAGAGAACGCACACACTGGGAAAAAATTTTGCCAGCTATTTTTCAAAAAGGATTACTATTGAGAACATATAAAGTACTCAAAAAAATCCAACACCCCCCAAATTTAAAGACCCAATCCCAAATGGGCATCTAAGATGAACATATTCGTCCCTGATGAAGAAGTAAAAACAGCAAATAAACATATAAAAAAAAAAGTTGAACATCACTGGTCACTGAAAAAATGCAAATTAAAACAACACTGAGATTCCATCTCACCCCGAAAGAATGACTATCACCAACAAATCAACCAAGGCTGGGGAAGATAGCTTGGTGGTCTAAGTGCCTGCCTGGCGAGCACTGAGCTGGCCACTGAAACCGGGCATGGTGGCACACACTTGTAATCCCACTGCTGGGCAGGCTGAGATGGGAGAATCACTGTGAGTCTGAGCTGCATAGTGAAACCCAGTCAGTGAATTGTAGACTGGTGCAACCACTGTGCAAAATCAGTGTGATTCCTCAAAAAATTAGGACTAGATAGAGGCTCCATCTGACCTAGCTATCCCCTCCTTGTTATCTTCCTGAAAGAGCCTCATATCTCAGTGATACATACACACCCATGTTTATAACAGAAGTTTATAATAGCCAAGTCTTGGAAACAGGTCAGATGCCCATCAGCTGATGAATGGAAAAAGAAGACACAGTGTTGTTTTTACTACTCTGTCATAAAGGATATCTTTGAGACATTTCTGTGGAAACTGATGCTCCTTGAGACCACACTCTTTAGTGGAATTGTACATATACGTAAATGCCATATTGTTTATCTGGTGTGAGAAACTGAAAATGTAAATAAGGACTAGAATATATTAACAGACATTGTGAAATAGGAAAATGTTAAATGTCAAAATGGGGAGGAAAACGAGGAAGGGGAGTGAGAGAGAAGCAGGGAAAAGTGAAAAAAAAGAATGGAAACAAAGCTTTTATAAATGGGAGGGGCTAAAGGCAGGGTAGGAGAATGGGGAAAAATAATCAAGTTATATCATGTACAGGTACAAATTCTCTATAATGAATGTGATCCAAAATGTACCAATAAAATCTGATTTTAAAAATGTATTTTTCTGCTTATTTACACTTGATCTTAGAAAAGGCTGAGAAGTGATTTTTTTCTTGTTCATTTAAAAAGTATTTTCTACTGAGAAAATGCAGAACTTTCCTTTTAAAACTGAAACAGGCAGTGAGATGAACATGAGTGACAGCAGCCAATACTCCTGAGCATTATTACGTCCTAGGCCAGTGACGGCAAACCTTCCGTCCTGTCAGTGATAACAAACAGCTGGCTGTGGCACCACGGGCTAGGTCCTGAGCTAGGGGCTCTCTAGGCATTATCTCAATTTCCACAACACGACTATCAAGTATGCGGTATTATTCTTATGCTAATGATGAAATAGTAAAATTTGTCTAGATCGCAGAGCTCTTGAAAGCCCAATGCCTTTAGCTACTCCCCTAGAAGTCTTTTATCAGGACTTAGTTTTGCTGACTATGGGTTAAAAATAACTCTGTATGTAGTTACACAGATAAGTAATTATAAATATATAATATAATATTTTTTAAGTTTTAAAAATCTTTTATTTATTCGGTACAGGGTCTCACTATGCAGCTCAGACTTGCAGTGGTCCTACTGTTTCAGCGTTTCCAGCACTGGGACTACAGATGTGTGTCACCATGCCCAGTTCTGCTGGCTGTCATGGTATGCTGGGTTCCAGGGCCAACCTAGCATGTGGTACCAGGGATTGAACTTGACTCCTTGCTCTTGCCAGGCAGGCACTTTGACTGCCAAGCTATCTTCCAGCCCCTCCAGTATAAAGTTTCTAAGCAACAAAAGAACAAAATATAACCTTAAAATATTGCTCTCCAAATTCCAGCTGTTAGCTTAACATAAGACAGTTACTTTGACTGATTTAAGAGGGATTATTTGTCAGACAATAGGTCCCTCTCTAATCATTTCAAAAACATTTCAGTAATACGTTTAAAAACCTACTGCTTCAGATACTGTATGAACACCTATTCCAGCCGTTAACAGCTGTTTGGTTGAGGCTGGCATATAGCTGTATACAATCATGTTTTCAAGGAATATGACTTGACTTCACAAAGTAGAACAACTTCCCCTTTCACTGTAGGCTGCAGTTTTAAAAATGACTAAAAATAGAAGCCAAGGAAACTCAACGGCAGCATGAGATGAAGCATTCAGTGAGCACAAGCATGTGAAAAGCTAGTCTCTTGTTCAAGCCAGACTCAGGCTTAGCCACAGACATCAGTGAACAAAAGCCTGACTCTGCACGGCTTCTCAGTATATCCCACTTGTTCTGTAAAATAGTTCACGGAATTCACAAAACCCCAACTGTGTGTAGATTAACAGAATTACTAGGAGGTACTTTATTACATACAATAATTCAGAAATTAAAAAGTAAAACAATCTTACTGACAAGCCATAACCCACCTTCTCAACTACCTACACCAAAGAGTTTTAGTATTTTAAACACAGCAAAAAACAAATTAGTTCAGGGGCTACAGTAAGTAGGGACAAGTTCATGACAATGGGAGGTAGAAAACAAGTTAGTTTAGTTTTTAGTTTCTCTAAAAAGAGTACCTTCCCTGCTACCAACATCCCACTTTACTTTTAAATAGCTGAGCAAAGTAACAGTATCTAGCAGCTTTTGCTATGTTTTAAACTAAACAATAACAGTGTGGGAATGAATACAAAACATTTAACTGCATTAAGTCAATTAATGTTGGCATTTAGTTTCTTGGGATAGAAACTACTCAAAAAACACCCCTGGATAAGGTGGCACACACCTATGACCCTGGCATTTGGGAGGCTGAGGCTGAGTTTGAGGCCAGGCCGTGTAACATCTGTGAATTCAAGGTCAGCCTGGATTACACAGACAGACCCTGCATCCAAGCAAACAGCCACTATGATGACTGAGACTATCCCTAGCGTACCTCAGAATATCCTTGCAGATACTGTCACATCACATAAAGAACATTCACGCATATAGAGAAATGAAACTGACTGATGTACAAGAACAACAGAAATGGACAATAGCTGATAGTGGAGTTTTGTTTATGCTAGGTAATGTGAATTCTAATAATACTAAAGAGTTTCAATGCCTGCATGTATATGAATTTACATAGTGAAGAAACGGAAATCATTTTTTAAAAGCTACTTCTCAAAGATCTAAATACTTCCTGAGGGTCATCTAGCCAATACTAAGCCACTTGGCAGAAATGGTAATAAAATGCTGCACTACCAAAGATACCACTACCTTGGCTAGATATCACTCATAGTTGGTATTTCTCTTACAGTGACAAATATTGATTTCTACTAAATTAAATCTTGTGAGATAATTAAAAGAATTCTGCTTTCATGGAAGAAACCTAACTTATGTAATACTGCAGAGTAGTATAATGCAACTGAAGAGGTCTACAATGTGACAATACTTCTAGTTTTCTGGTAGGCTTTCAGCATAGGTACTGTAGGAGTTAAACACAACCAAACACTTTCAAAACAGTAGAAAATATTACTAATTTGTCCATTTCCTATAGTTGAACAGCTAACGATTACACAACAATCTCAAAAAGAATTCTATTTAACACTGCTTATGTGTATCTTAACATCAAACTGTATGTCTTCATTGGTGTTCAAAATAGAAATGAGCCCAACTCATAAAGAATCTAAGTATTGTGATCCTTCTTTCAAGTCTATGTCAAGAAGCACACATCTTAGTTTAAAGGCTGTAACTTGAACTTTTCATATAAAGCTAATTCAGCATAATTTTAAAACCCAGTATTGTTAGTGACTTCACAGATTACAATTATGAGAATATTTATCTTTTATTCACTGCCTTGGTAATTCATTCTTTTTTAGAGAACAGCTATGAGGACTTACGTTTTAGCGGTGACATCTACATACTGTCCCGGACGAAAGTGAGCAGCATAAAGAGGAGTGCCTTTATGGGAAGAGAAGGAAAATGAAATTTGTTAGCAGAGAAAAAACTTTTTTAAACAAAAATTATGACACATAACCCTTCTAGTTATCAGGTTTCAAAAAATAAGATTGTCTTAATTAAAATAAACATTAGAAATACCCAAACAATGAAATTATTCCACAAACACGCTTTTAGCTAACTATGTGTAGGCCAAAGAAAGAGCCCTATATAAGTTGCACAGTGTCGGACAGACCAGACCAGGGCTGACCCATGGGCCAGCACTGTCCAGGGGCCCCAGTGGTGCTGGTCAAAATTAATCATTCCTGTGACAATACACTATTGCTGCTGGTAAAATCCAACTTTAATGAGTGCTGGTTAGTTTGCTAAGTATCCTGAATTTAAAAATATATTACATATAATAGTATTATAATCCTTCTCCCATATAATTCTTAATTGAGTCCAGTTTTCTTCCCTTAACAAAATTCCAGCCTACAATTAACTCAAACTTTAGAAGTCAGTACATTTATTTAGAACAGCTTTTTCAAATGTGAAACTCTATATAAAAATAAACAAGTGTTTTTTCCCTAGAAAACCAAGTGCTTCACAGCTTTTTCCACTTAAGACACAAAGACTTGTTTGTTCTTAGTAATTAAAACAGATACAGTTTTATACTTAAAAATAAGCACCTGTATCTGGCACTTTGTACTTTGGATACAGCTTTATTACTGAAAGAGGCGGCATTAAGCAAATCACATATTTGGATATTTTTACATCTCTCTGTTTCATAACCTCAGATTACCTGGCTTAATTACAGCATTATCTGTTACACGAAAGATTTTAATGTTCTGTTTTGGGGGTAATCCAAGTTCTCGATAAAATTCCAATACAGGTTCAGGTTTCTAGAAGAAAATCAGTACATATAGGTAACACATTAAATACTGGGGGTGAAATTGAATGTACACAGATCTAAGCCAGGTTATTCACATACCAGTAAAGCACACTCCGTTTTTTTTTTTTTTTACTGTACCAACTCCCCTGAAAGGTTGTAAGATTTATAGCTGTAAGAGACATATGGTGTAATGTCTGTAAGTATAATATCATGTATGTACCTCCTATGATACCAAAACATTATCAAAACAGTTTGCAATGTATTAATTTATCAAATCCATCTTGTCAAGGTATCTTAAAACTGTCTCATTGATATTTGTACTTCAATAAAACAAAAATAAAAAAAAAAGATTTATAGCTATAATCCACTAATTTCTATGAAAAAATAATCTCACTACTTAGGAGTGTGGACAATGAGGGAGGAAAGGGTTTTGTTCTCTCAGGAAGGAGGTAGAGTTGCACTCTGCTCAGATCTGATTTCTCATCACACTGTAGCAAAAACCCCAGCCCTAAGAAATCAGTAATACACTTTCTCTGCACCTGCATTAAAGCAGCTGGAAGAAAACATTACAGATCACACTTCAGTATCATCACCACATACTTGAACATGAGTTCCAAATGAAGCCACACCAGCTGCATTTCCTTGGTAACATGTTTCTCATACTCTTGAAGGCAACTATGTCACATGCTGTGCTAAGCCTCCAGCACTCTTCCAGAGGGAAGAGAAACTGGCCATGTTCTTACCACTAAACAAGGCACCTACCTGCCTGACCCAGCACTCATACACAGCCATCACTCAGCTACCTCCTCGTGAAGAGATGCACAGGAGTTTTTAGGAAATACCAGTGCCTACAGCCTCCGCTTAGAGACTCTAATTTCACTGCTCTGGGTAGGGGGGCAGGCACCAGTATATATATATATTTTTTTTAACACCTCATGACTCTGTTAAGCTGAGAGCTACACAGAAAGAAAAACTGTCCCTGCTCTTATAAGAGCTCACTCCTACCTCCTCACCTATTCAATGCCTTCCCTCTTGAAAATGCCCATTTCTTCTCACTTTCCCCTTTTCTACTGGAAGTTTCACTAAGTATGTGAAGGTGTCCGAAGCTTTTCCTTCACTATATACTCTTTAGCTAATTTTTGTTTCTCTTTTACAGTAATGCTCCTTGAGAAATTTGCTACATTCTCTCCACCCATTCTCTGGACTCACTTTAATCACCGGCTTTCAGCCCCTAACATGCAACAAGAAAGCACCATAGAAAGTAACCAGCGACCAGTAATCATTTTATTGCATCTATCTGCAATGCTTGACACAGGTGACCATTCTCTCCTTGAAAGACTCTCATTTGGTGTCTAGTCACTATTCAATTTTCACAGACATATTGTGAATGACTTCATATTCCTAATATCCATGCCAAATTCTACTCCGGATAATCTCATACATCCAACTGCCAATTCATTATACCCACACCAACATCATATAACAACTCAAGCTTAACAGTCTATAACTGACTCAACTTCCTCCCAAATTTGCTCTTCTGTATCTCAATAAATGTCAACTTCTACTGTATGGGCAAAAAATACTGTGGTTATCTGTGAATCTTCACAACCCTTTTATCATTCATCAGCAAGTCCTACAAATTCTTTCAAAATGCAGCCAACAGCAACCTTTTCTCACCATCCCACCCCATTCCACCCCCACTACTTTTACCTGGATTATTTTCTGTGAACTGGTCCAAGCCTCTATGCTCCCAGTCCATTCTCAATTTATAGGCTGCTTTGACCATATCAAAACGCAAGCTATACCATGTTTCTATGGAGTCTTCCATATCAAGTAAAATCTAGCCTCAAGTCCAAGGTTTACAAGGTTCCAGACAACCTGACCTCATCTTCTGCTCTCGGAGAAAATGTCCTCTCTACTCATGTAAGAACATACCGAACATCACCCTCAGGTTCCTTACCCGTACTATTTCCTTTGTCTGCTGGGCTTTTCTGCCAGATTTTTTGACAACCTGTTTCTTTATTTTCTCAGTTCTCCATCTAAATATCAACTTACCTTTCCAATCTAAAATCATACTTTTGCCACTTGCTACTCCCTCAGCCTTTCACGACTCTTCAAAGCATTTATCCCCATCTATGTGATACACGCATTTCACTGACACAACCACCTCCCAACCCCATCCTCAAATGCACCAAAAAGTAATGATACTGAAGGCATCGTCTTGTTTAGTTCCTGCTATATTCCCATTTCTGTTAGGTTTTACTGGCCGTTCTCATCACCCCTACTTTTTTTTCCCCTGCTACTATAAATATCACTATAACCAACGTTACTGAAAATAAAACTATAGATATCTAATTTCCGTATTATATCCTGGTTACCACTCACATGAACTTTGTAAAGACTTAATATAGATTTCTAGAGTTGACAAAGAAGTTCTATTACTCTGTGTTTCTTCATGTGAATAGCACATTTCATCAGACTATAACCAACACAGGGATGCCTATCTTCCTGCTGTCCCCCTAACTTTCCTGTTAACCATAAACAAAGCTGATGTAGGCCAGTAATAGGCCATGCTGCTCAATGCTTGCATGCCTGTGTCTGTTTACACCACTCCTGCTTTGCAACTCCTTGCCACCCTATTCCTGCACAGCTCATAAAAATTCTTTAAATGTTTCTAGTTCTGGCTCCAGCTAAACTTACTGTACATACAAATCTCTTCCCAAACAGCCTTGCCACAGCATACTGCTCTTTACAACAACTCTACATTCTGCATATTTTAATTATTATCTTTCTGATCTCATATTTATGATCTCGTATCTACTTACAGGTACACCTGGGTATGAAGTCTGTCTTTCCAACCTGCTCCACTTTATTTATTTGTAGTACTGGGCATTGAACCCAGCACCCACACAGGCTGGAAAAGCTCCCTATCACTGAGTTATTTTCCTAGTTCTTTCTTCAAATTTTATTTTCAGACAGGATCTCACTATATTACCCAAGCTACTGGCCTCGAACTTGTAATCCTCCTGCTTCAGCATCAAGGCCTCCAGCTACTTTCTCAGTCTCTTTTCCTTTTTAATTTTAGAGTACAAAATAGTATTGTAACAGAAAAACTACCAGTGATACAGAATTTCACTTAAAGTAGTATGAATTTCACAGTATTTTTGTAATGCAGGTTTTCTTCCATCCAGTTATTCATATTGCCAGATATATGCATGCATATACTGGGAGAAAAAAAAAAATATATATATATGAAATTAAGAGAAAAAGGATAAACAACTGAAAAAGGAGACAAAACAAGTGAAGCATTGTCTGCTCTTTTCCACACCAACAGAAACCCACAGACATTGTCCAGACCATCATGCTTACATACAAAGAAGTTAACTCCTGCCCCTACTCCCTCTTCTTTACTCTCTTGTATTGTCTGCTCTTGGTATACAGCATTTCTGTATTTGGGGCCAGATAGTACATGGCCTCTCTCAAGTCTATTTATTATAAATGACAAGCTTAAATTATGTATCTCAACCTAGTCTGAGAGTGAACAAATTCACAGGAAGCTAAACTGATATGAAAACAAAAATATATACAGGGGTACTTCAGTTCATGAACTTAATTCTTTCCAGGATTCTGGCCACAAGCCAAATCAAATGAGGGCCAAATCAAATTCAACAGTCAGTTCAATGTGGATGTGGACCTTATGGGAAAATTTGATTTGGTTCTCATCCAATTCAATTTGCAACCAGAATCATGGAAAGACTTAAGTTTGTGAACCAAGGTACCACTGTAATTCATAATACTTTTTTTCAAAAGCAGCAATAGCAACAGTGTAAGAAAGCTAATCACTGTTATGGTTTGGACTAGAAAGGATCTCCAACAGCTCAGGTTTGGGCCCTAATGAGCAAACATGGCAGAGGGAACTTTGGGGGAAGTGACCGAATCATGGCTCTTACCTCATCGATGAATTAATTCAACACTTCATATTAACTACTGGGAGGTGCTGGAAACTACTGGAGCTGGGACCTTAGTTGGTGGAAGCAGGTCAATGGGAACAACCACACAAGACACACACTGTCCACAGCCCTTCCCCTGTTCTTTGTGCATCCTGTCTGTGGCAATTCTCCACCACATGTTGCCTGACATGTTCAAGAAGTCTCAAATGCAATGGAAGGGGCTGGAGAGATAAGTGCTTGCGTGGGAAGCGCAAGAGTCGAGTTTAATCCCTGGTACTACCGAAAAAACCAAAGAGTTCTCTCAAATGCAATAGAACGTGAAACCCCTGAAACTGTGACCAAAAATAAATCATTGCTCCTTTAAGTCAGGTATTCTGCCACAGTGACAAAGCTAAGACACCAAGCTGGCTTACTTGTAGAATACTACGTGTATCCTCAAGGAACTCACAAGTCAGTTGCTAATTTCAGTTTAAAAGGTAAACTGTTAGTATTCCTTTAAAAATCTATTTAGTAAGTTTCTTTATTTGACCTGAGCTTGGATAGCATTGGTTTTAAGCACAGAAAGTTTACTTTTTGGACGAATTCAACCAGCAGTAGGAATCTCCCTGGAGCTTGCCAGGGGAGCTGCTCGGGAGCACGGCCTGGCAGTGTGCTGAAGACTGCCCTGCACCTCAGCAGTTTCCAAAGAAGCTACCCTGGCAGCCTCCAAGGGCATTAGGCATAAATGCAGCCCAGCTGCTCCATGTCCCTTTCCACACCGGAATTATCCCAGCCCCTACCAGCCCAGACTAACGCTGTGCCTAGTCACAACCATTTCTTCCACATCGGGACAAACACAAAAAATTTCATTTAAAAGTGCGTGGCCCCTTGAAAATTATTCACCTAATGTACCATGTTCAGACTCCCTAAATTTAGAGCAGACTTCAATTTTTTTCTTGATATTCAAGAAAAAGATAATATCAAGATATTTCCTGATATTCATCGTATTACACTTGGTGGTTAAAAAGCATAGTATTATGTCATTAATACCAGTTTTTGAGTTTTCCAGGAAGCTTCTGAGAAAAATTCCTTACTCTTTTTGTGAAATAAGATAAACATCTGAACTGAACTACTAAAGCAGAAAAAGAACAAATGTAACACTTCTAATTATCTTTCTTTTTTTTCAAATTAAATGAAAACCTTATTTTTTATACATAAAGGTTGATGAAAAACCATGTTTTCTGTTAAAAAGAAAACCGAACATTTCACTTAAAAAGAACGGAGTCTAAATTTGCTCATTAAACTACTCAAATTTGCTAGAGAACAGAACTTGCAGACGTCCAGCATGCTGACTCTCAGTACACAGATGCGGGCCAGCCGACGCAGGTGGGGTGGTGCTCGGCATCCCAGGAGGGACCGTGACAAGCGACAAGCGTCACTGTCAAGACAGGTGGGCCAAGGTCTGCAACCCTCACGCACGAGGTCCCGCTCTGAACATCCACGGCTCCCACCTGGGCCTGCTAACCGGTGATCAGGATCTTATCTTTCAATTTCACTAAAATTGAATACTTCAATTTTTTTGTTTATAATCATAATATGAGAAAAAACCCCAAAATACTCAAGCTAAAAGCAGAAGCACTACAAGAGTTCATTTTCTTTCTCTTTCTGAAATGGCCAAACAAGTGATTTTAAAAGGCAATTTAAAAGACTGACAGTACTGTCACACTTGGATAATTCCATCGATGAAGTTGCACTTTTTTCTCCCTCTTACAGTTCTCTGCAATTATCCTTCACAATGAGAATGCTTCGCTGTGCCTAAGATAAACTGATTCAATCAACTGTCAGGGCCACTTAACTTCCTCATTCAAAAACACTATGTACCACAACAGTTTTTATTTATAACATACAAAATTTACAAAAGTGAATACAGTCTAATTCCATGAAAGCACAAATTTTTTTGATATTAGCAAACAAAAAAACACAAAATAAAACCAGTTCTAAACCTACTGTAAATAAAACTGACTTAAGGGCTTGACTGATATTTTAAATTCATAGTTCTTATTTAAAAAAAAAAAAACCTCTATAATAAATTTATTTGCAGTTTCCCTGAGTAAAATATGCAAGAAGAAGTATGTATATTTTAACTTAATAAATCTCTTTCCTTTTCCAATGAAAATGCTTTACTTATAAACAATTCTAAAATTTAGATTCTAAAGTAGGGTTGCTTTCAAAGTTTTTCCTTAATTCTGTAGTAAATGTCCTCTGGATGCATAACAGTTATATCCTGAAGAAACTGCAGAATGCTTTTGTAGTGTTTACTACAAAAACAATGAACTTTTTAAAGTTTATGTAAGCTGAGTCAAAATCCACCACAATATGAAAGCATCCAACTCACTTGGCTGCGCTGTACACACATCCAAGTGGGTAAATTACAAAACACTAGTTGAATAGAAAAAATACGCTGGCCACATTGTTCATCACTTATATAACATTTTAATTACTCTGTGCTACTGACATTAATATGATTTTAACCACTATCAACTGACAGAAGAGTATAATTCATTATTTAAAGGACATTTTCCGTGAACAGCTCAAACACATTTGTCCTCAGAAGCTTCGCTTCCCTTGCCTCTCAGTTCACAGCACCAGCATTGGCTGAGACACCTGTTTGGAAAACCTCCTAGGCCCGCACACCCTATATTCCCAGTTCCACCTCATACCCTCCTCCCCTTTCCAAATTCCTGCCTTTCAATCCAAGTAAAACTGCCTTGATTCAAAAGGCTTTTATCAATTTTCTCTTAATTGCTTAAAACTTCCAAAAAGTTTTTCGGAAGTTTATCTCTGAAGCCAGATACTTCTAATTTTTGTTAACCAAGGTAGCCATTTGTTATTGCTCAGGTTAAAGACTTCAGGAAGCTCCCTGAGGTCTACAAGGTCACAACCTCACTGTCACCTACACTCTGTACCTTCACCAAGCTCCCTGCTGGCCCAGACCCACACCGAGAGGCAGCCATATACCCAGCGCATTTCTCTTCCCAAGCACACACGCTCTTCCACTTGTCTCTGCCCAGATGTCCACCAGCATGGCCCTAACACTCATCTTTTCCGGTCTCCTCCTGTGAAACTTCCTAGGACTTTCTCAAGTAGAAATGGCTACCTTCCGTTCTGTGCCTACTGAGTTTATATTGTACTGAGATGGTTAACTTATTTATTCCTCTCTCATTAGCTTGAGAGTTTCCAAAAGGTGAACAAGAAATAGTTAAAAAATGAAGGATATGAAGGCTGTCATTATTATTACCTATGAGTAATCCCGAGTGAGGAACTTTACTGCCTTACCTCTGAGGCTGAAATACTTACAGGGTAATGAATGTGAAAGTCCTAATACTCATGTACATGGCATGTAGTAAGTACTGAATTCACAACAAGGAAATGGTAAGCATATAATAAACATTTGGTAGTTTGGGAGATTTTTGGTATTTGATAGTTTTGACAATTGGACAGTAGGTGTTATATTCTGATATTTTATGTTTTCATTTCATAAACCATTTCTAATGAAAAAAATTTATTTAGAGATACGTAAACCTGAAAATACTTTGTTAGCCATTATTAAAAACCATGATTATATTTACAAAGGTTTCTAGCTTTAGTCACACATTAGAGTAAACTACAGATTTCTCTAATTTCAACCATTCATTCAACATTTTTTGCTACAATATACTTAGAAAATAACCTTTACAAAATTTTCATGGGCATTCATATATAGCTTTCTCCCCAGTACCGAAAGCTCCTGCCAAAATATACCAAATTAATCTTCATATGCTGTTGGTGTTAAATATTGAGATTTTTCATAGGAAGAAAGTGGAATGAAACAACTACCAGATAGTCTGTTACATTACAGAAACACCTGAAAAACTTCATTTAACACATTCACAATAGGGTTGTGATTTGTCTGCTGTGGAGCTTGAACCACCAATGGTAGATGCATGACTGTCCCATGAGCAACTTTTTATTAATTTTATTAGTAAAAGACTGATAAAATGATTTCATCTATATGTACCACCAGCAGCAAAAGCTGTCTGATGGGACAGGCATACATGGAGCCCTCAAGCCAGCAGGGATGTGTTAATCCCGCGACAAGCACAGTAGTTATGTAGCATTTGTATCTCTATTTTGCAGATGTATAAGCACCATGGCTCAAAGAAGTACAGTTACTTGTGCCTCCTGCCAAATTCAGTTTACCTCAGAAACAACTTGAAGCAAGTTAGCTGTTTTCACATGTTGTGATAGCACGGTCCATTTACTTTTCATTAAAACTTTGTAGTAACCTGTTCTGCTAATTCTTAGTTAACTGACTAATAAACTCAGGTTTCAAGTAATTTCACAGTAATTAAAAGCATAAAGCACGAAAGCACTCAGATACAAAACTAAAGAAATGCACCATTCCAAGAAGGAAAATACATCCTTACACGGAAACGTGACACAGTTTTCCCTCCTACAGTCAGGGCTGCCATTTTTCCATTACTGTTTTCCTTTGAAGTGTATTTCAAGACATGACAATCTTGTACCTAGAAAACAAACAAAACTAAGTATACGCCAAGATACATTTTAACATTACACACCAGCTGCACAGAGGTCTTAGGATAATTAGGAGTTTTCTAAGGCTACTTTATTCTACCCAAATACAATCTTAATATATACAAAAGGACTTAAAAATTTGTCAAATATAGTGTAGTACACAGAAAATGTAAACATACAACAAAATGAGTATTTATACAATGATGTGACACAGGTCAAAAAGGATGATTCCCCAAAGCTTCTGTGTTTCCCTCCCTAGTCATCTCCTTGTCTTTCAACACCAAAGTGGCAGTTTTCCAAGGGTGGCCCCTAGATACCCAATGGCATCTCCTAGGAAACTGGTAATAATGCAGCCCAAGAGGCCCCAGTCCAGACCAACTAGATCAGAATCTCTGCACTCTGTAACCCCTCTGGGTGATTCTGAGGCTTGCTGAATTTTAAAAAGCACTTTGCTAGAAATAACTCTTAACATTTATGATAATTATTTTCTAGAATTACTACTACCTTTGCAAGTATTACTTAATAAAGTACTTAGTGTTGCCTACTTTACATACTATGTATTGCTCTATGTCTTCTTTTACTCAACACTATATATTTTTTTTGTTTGTTTCTTTGTTTTTTGGAGGAATTGGGCACTGAACTCAGGCCCTTGTGCTTGTCCGGGAAGCACTTATTCTACTGAGACATCTCCTCAGCTCTGTCAACAGTGTATTGATAAGGCCATCTACACTGCTCTGTGTTGCTCTGTTCTGTCCATTTTCATTGCTATATATCATTTCATCACATGACTATACCACAATTTATTCACCCGTTCTATTATTGCTAATGTTTACAGCAATGCAATTTGTTACAGTGAAGTCTTGGAAATAACCCAAATGCCCATCAACTGAGGAGTGGATTAAAAAAAAAAGATGTGGTATTTTTGCACAATGTAATATTACTCAGATATGTAAAGGATAACCTCAAGGCTTTTATAGATAAGTGGATGTAACTAGAGACCATAGTCCTAAGTGAAATCAATCAGACCTGCATGTATACACTGTATTGTCTTGCTAGTGTAAGAAACTAAACAAGTATCTGAAAGGTACAGTAGATACTGTGAAAGGGGAAAAACTGTTCAAAGGGAGGGAACAACTGGGATGAGCACAAGGACAAAAGAAACAAAGAAAGGGAAAAGATATACTATGTACACATACAGAGCAACTTGGATAATCACACCACTGATTTCTGCGGGCCTACTGAAAGCAGCAGTTAATGCTTTAATTTTTTTTTTCTTTTTAATTGCTTGCAACTTTTTTGTTCAATACCAATTCTACATGCTTCTATCAGCCAATGGAAACAACTAATCTGAAGACAGGATTATGCAGTATAACAGCTATTGGTGAAACTCTACCATTTTGGTTAGTGAAATTCTGCATCATTCCTAATTTTTTTTTTTTTTTTTTTACTTTTACTATTTTGTATTCTCTTAAAAAAAAGAGCAAAGCTGCTGTAACAGTATTGTAAAGAAACTCTAATGCGTACCTATTTGAACTGTATAATACGAGGGGAACTGCAAGATTTGCCTATCTAAACTTTACCACGTAACATTCAATCATTTGTGAGCTGGCTACACCAAGCTACAATTCTACAGGTCTTTCCTCAAAGCTCCCAATGATCTTCACAGTGCTTGTAGCCACTGTCTTATACTTGAAAATTCAAAGCAAATGAAAATTTGTGAAGAATATGTAGGTTCTCTGCTCCTTGCTAACAGTAAAAATGTGCCCGAGCTCTTAATCATCACCCCTAGTCTAATCACTTATCCATGAGTGGAGTGCCAAAAAATACCTGAGTTGTACGAAAGGATTTGGGGGGTGATGGTCCCCTAAATATCCAAGCTCACTCTACAGTAATAAAGAAAGCAACAGCTAAGATTTTCTGGATTTTAATCATCTGTGTCAAGTGCCTGACATTTATCATCTTGTGCAGTAAGCACAGTGACACTTTTGAAGTAAGTCATAATTATTTCTTTCTTTTACAAACTGAATTACTTCCTTTATGGATGAGACAAATGCTTTAAAGAACACAATTAATAAGTGGCAGAACCAGCATATAAACTCAGACCTTTAAGTCCTAGGGCCCATTATTCTTAACCATGTAGTGTACCTCATGTCAGAAAATAAAATGCAGCTTCTCTAGACAGGGGATTATTCTCATAGTCAGCAAAAGGAGATGAGACTAAGATTTTTTTTCCAATAATAAAACTGGTAGACCCATGAAAAGTTAGGTTATACTTTTTAAAAATCCATTGTCCCAGTTATTCTAATATCAGGATCGGAAGGTCATGGCTCAGGAAAATTCAAAACATTAATGAAACCATCGGGAGTAAAATTTTTTTAATACTGTCTGTATTTGACATTAGCCTTTCTCTTCCCCATACAGATTCATGTTTCATGATACAAATATCAGCCACTGAAGTCTGCACAAAAAGAACTGGCCACGCATACAGATCCCTCGCGTACTATGTCTTTCTTACCTGTAGTAACGTGACTGCATGCTTTTGGCCATCCTTAGTCCATAACGGCATCATGCCCAACTTCAGGGCAATAAGGCCAACTCTAGAAGAACCTGCCAATTAAGCACAAACATTAACAACAAGAAAAAAAAAAAAAGCCTTTCAACATTTATAAACATGAAGCAACAGTCTTTCCTAAAATAAGGTTTCCATACAAGGACCAGGACTGTAAGAGATATGTTAAAATATTCAGAGAAAAACAAACCTCTTCCTCATACATTTCAGTGTCTCCAAGTATGCCTGGTGCAATGTAGTGGTGCTCAAGAAAACTGAGCAAATACAAGAGAACTATATGAAATAAATAGATGAGTTTCCATATTCTAGCTTCTAAATAAAGGTATTAATACAGGGCATATAAATCCATCATCATGATTTCCTATCATCAATTTATGTCCAACATTACTAATTAGAAAATACCTATCATTCAAATTCTAAGAGGTCAGTTGGAGGGCTGAGGATATATCTCAGCAGCACAGCATCTGCCTGGCAAGCTCAAGGTCCCTGAGTTTAATCCCCAGTACCAGGGAAAAAAAGAAAGAAAAAAGACTTCATAGTCTAAGAAGTCAGTTGGACTACAGAGATGTCACAAATAGTCATAGTGCTAAAATATGTCAGCTTCCATTTTGACACTCAGAATTACTACAAAAGCCAGGAGGATCACCATGGGCTGGAGACCAGCACTGTTTAAGCAGTGAGCTCATGGCAGTCTGAACTACACAGCAAGACCCCACTTCAAAGAAAAACAAAAACTGTGTTGCCTATATTGGCAAGGATATCTCATTAAGAACTTTTAGGCACTATATGTAATTCAACTGTTACAGTAAACTCCAAGCAGAAACCACACACTCAGTAGGAAAGGCCTTATTCTTATAGGTTGGCCATGTGTGGGTTAGAATCCCACCAGACATAAACAGTTGATTCTGGGGTTATGATCGGCAAACCTAGAGTACCAGGGTGTCCCAACAGAAAAGCTCCGCACAACACATTACAATTAACACCACACTCTTCCAGCCTTTTTTCCCTAACTTTATATCTTCCCCTTTTCTGAAGGAAAGAAGAGAATGTATGCACAGTGATTTTGCTTTCTCCACACAACAGCTTCAGGGAAGTCTCTCACCACAGAGGATTAAGAGGCTGGAAATACACTTGCAAACCAAATTACAATGAGATACATATTTAAGACATGAGTATTAATTCAAGAGATGAAAATTTTATGAAGTAATCCCTATGAGTTTTTTATTGTCTCCTGCCACAAAATAATGAAGAGATAAAATGCATCAATTAAAAAAAAATCACCTGGCTCCCAAGGGTGTATAGGCCATGGTTCATCTTTTAGAGGACACAGCTTGCTGGCTAACTGGGCTTTATCTTCATCAGAGACCAACTGCTTAACAAATGAGGTATTTTCTTCAGAAAGATGCTCATCCCACCAAGTTGGGCTCTTACCATGGAGACTTCTAATAAAAAGCCAGATGTTTTTTCTGCAAAAATAAAAAGCTAAGTCACAATTCCCTTATTTAACATACAGAGTGTTGGTCACATGCATTCCAAGCGTAGCAAGGACCTTAGGAAAGGGTTTGTGCACAAGTTCTTTCCCTACACTACCTATAATAAGATTTACATTTTAACTATGAGTAACAGTTACCCTGGAAGAAGTATATTCTCTCCTGGAATAACAGATTCCTAACAAAGAACAATAGTCCTACCTATATACCTAAGAAGTCACTAAGTCATCTGAACGTGTGTTTTAGGAGTTTTATATCCAGCAGGGGTGGCCAAATGTGGCACCTTAGGTTCAAGGGAAGAAATTGGGTGTGAAAAGTTAAAAGACCCACAAGAGACATTACCTAGGAAAAACCCATTGAGTGAAGGTGGGGGAGGTGTCCGAACAGAAAGCCTTTGCAGCCGTCTCTCTGCCTGCCTTCGGCACTCAGGCAGATCCAGGTTAAGAGTCTCCACTTTCCACTCAGTAGCTGAGTGACTTGGGACAAGTTACTTCCCTTTTCAGATTTGGCTTTAACCACACGAGTTTGCTCAGATGAAGCTACATAATATAAAGCTCCAAGCAGACTGAACTACCCATGTACCACACGCCCTCTCCCTGGAAGATAGCAGTTCTTAATGTCCTTAGCAAACTGCCAGCCTCTAAGCAGTAAGAAAAAACAAGGTCCCCTTCTATCCTGTCCCAAGTACACTCCTGACAAGCCTTCCTGCTGTACCCCACGCCTGCAGGGCTCCAACCGCCTGCCGGCCGACGCCCCACGCGGCGGGCTGCGGGCCGCACAGCCCTGTCCCCTCCCCCGCCCCACCTCCACCCCCTGGCCCGGACCCCGGCCCTGCACAGACCCACCTGCTCCCCGCGCCGGGGGCCGCTCCCAGGCCGCCGCTGCCGCCCAGCTGGGCGCCCGCCTGGGCCAGCAGCCTCCAACTTGGCATGGGTAGCCGGGTGGGCTGTGGTCGCGACAACTTTGGGCGTCCCGCCTCAGTGCTTCCTGAGCGTCCCCAACTCAAGGACCACGAGTTTGTCTTGACTCTTGGGAAAGCGTCGCATCGCCGGTACACCAATTTCCTCCCGATGGAAATAGAGCCGCCGGAACCACTTCCTGCGCATTTCCCAATAAGTTCCGGCCACTCGGATCAACCCACAAAACTAAAGTTCCGCCTGCAGAACAGCACTACTTTTGAGTTTGGCTGGGATGGGGGAAGGAGGAATGTTCGTAGTTTATAAGAATGAGACAAACAAAACTTTGAGAAAGCTAAGGAAAGAAGGGCCAGCCAAGTAGCTCAGCGGGTTAAAGCGCCAGGGGCCCGGGTTCGATTCCCAGGTATGCCGCCCCCGCCCCCAGGGCGCCCTGAGACAGCAATTGAGACTGGGCGTGGTGGTGCGCGCCTGCGATCTCAGTTCGTGAGAGGCTGCAAGCTGGCAGATCGCTGCCAGTCCGATCTAGACCTTCAACTAAAATACAAAAAAAGAAAAAGAAGACTGTAATAGTGCCCTCTGATCAGCCACCCATTGTGCTAAGCAGTGCTGTGATAATGACATTGGTTAATACTCAAAATAGCCCTGAAAGGAAGTTGTTACTTTCAAATGAGGGAACATAGACTTAAAATTTAGGTGAAGGTCAAAAATAGCACATTTGGTAGATGAGCATAGTGGACATTGAAATAGGGCTAGTAAGTTTTAACCATAGAACACGGCCAAAGGAATGATACGTGCCGTTCAGGACTCAATCATAGCGTTGGTGGTATGGTGGTGAGCATAGCTGCCTTCCAGGACTTAATCATAAAACTCTTTTTTCTGGATTACTCTCCTGGATTACTCCCCCTGGGAAAACTCGGTGTCGTGTCCCGCAGATGCTGAGAGACCAGAAGCGAGGCACATATAAAGAGAAGGCAAACTGCCATCCAGGAGTGAGCCACAAGAATAGGGTTAGCAAGCCCCAGGAAACCCGTCAGATAAGTGCAAGTGACCATCAGTTCAAGAAAGACCTTGAGCATAAGTCATCTAGCGAAGTGACTCATAGATTATTGACCAGGTACAATTGCTAGAGAAAATAAATGATTGGCGTTGTTCCCATCAAGGTTTTTTGGTTATTTATAACGCACCAGTAGAGAACTGAAATATCTTCTGTACAAACAAACCCCTGTTCTGTGTGCCCAATTACTATATATGTGGCTTGAATATTCTTTTACTGCTCCAAAATTCCATTTCTTTGTTAGGTGACAGTAGAAACTAGGGAATAAAAAAGTTTATCTTTTCTTATCTTCCTTTTATCAGAGATCTGGGCAGCCTGACTTACACAGCTAAGGCATAGGTCAATTTCTACATACCACTTAAACCTCAGTAGACTTAAAATGTTTATTATTTGCTTGACCTTCCATTCCAATGGTTCTTGTTGCAGTTACTTGAACATTTCTCAATAATACTTTGGGCCTTTCAAGAAAAAGTATATTTCTTCATTCTAGGTGTGCTGTTTGATTTCACAGCTAAATAAATATTCTTCCTTGAACAAATGTGTCTTCAAAATGTGCTACATACAAGAATCTGTGAATACAAAGACTTCCTTGCTGCTGACAGCAGTTACCATTTATTGTACAGATAGGAAGCTGTGCAGTATTGTAACAGCACACCAGTCAAAGACTGCCAGAACAGTTAAACTCATACGAAGTTAAGTTTGATGCAACAAGAAAGAATGTATATTTGGGGGTATCATTACACTAAGAAGTTGGGAGGAATTTCTTAGGAAACTTGGAATAAGAAAGGATTTTAAAGTATAATCATGGAAACAAAGATTAGGTCTGAATGAAGGTTATCAAGAGACAGTTCAACAATTAGGCATCTTCTGAGGATGGTATTCAAAAGAAAGCAATAATTTCTCAGAAGAAAAATTGTTAGTCATTTCATAGCAGTGAAGTGGCCTAGAGTATAATCTATTAAAATTAGCTGTTGATAGTCTGTTATAAATACACTCTAATTGCTAACTGGATTCATTTTCTTCTCAGAATATTTTATCACTTGATATTTATAATAACCTCCATTTTATAATAAAGTATGCATGGATACATGACATAGTTTGAACAATGACATTAGTTAGTAAGTGATAGAGCCAAGATTAAATTTTAGGTAGTGTGAACACGGAGCTTGTGCTTTCAGAAGTTTTATCTTTTTCTTTACCACAAACGTTTTACCACCCTTGCCTTGGAACTAGCCTAGGAGTAGAGAGGAAATTTTGATAAGCAAATACATCACACAAAATGGTTTTTGAAGACTGATGAACAAGCATTCAATGTAACCTTTGTTTTTAGTGCCAGAACTTTCCTGGTCCAAGTTAGAGACTGTGAGTCAGTGAAACCCACAGCAGGTGAAATCGCTGAACTGAATCAGAGCATCACATGATTTTTCTGTTGATACGGAACGTGTGCGTTCTTTGCCACCTGGGTCTAGGAAGTGTCATAATATTTGATTTAGTCTCTATAATATGCTACTTGACAGACAATAGACTGAGTTTCCGAGGTGCCTAGCCTCGGCTTCCCCAGGACGCCTGGGCACCGTCTGGAGTTCCCATCACGTCTGCTGTCGCCCTTCAGAAGCTGCCGTCCTTGCTGGAGCCACTGGACTGCTCTAGAACTCCATTTGCTCATTGGAACAGAGATAGCCCCATGATTTCTTTCAGTGCTACAATTATATAATTCTAACTCTACTAATTCAGATCAGAAGCTGATATAATAAACCTATTTATTAAATTAAGTATAACATTACTCTCAGTTCTCGGTTACTAAACCCACATCCAACAAAAGAGAGTCGGTTTCAAAGGAGTAGATTTCAAACCAAGGATTTATTGAAAATATTTTTAATATGTGTCTGCAATTTGTTTTAAATATTAATTCTTACAATGTTTGTGATACATCCTGTATAGCTAGCTTATTACAGAATAGAAAAATATTCGCTATTGGGAAAATTACATTTATGCTGTTTCTTATTTTGTAATATGCCTTATACTTGAAATTAAATTTTAAAAAATAAATTGAGACTTTTATTAAATTATCTTTGGCATTTTTACAATTTTTTGTGAGTTGTGTGAATTTGCATGTTTAAAAACTGGTAGCCAAGCATGGTGGTGCATACCTGTAATCCCAACACGCAGAAGGCTGAAGAAGGATTGCTGTGAGTTTGAGGCCAGCCTGAACTACATAGTGATTTCAGGGCCAGTCTGAACTGCATAGTGAGACCCTGTCTCAAATAAAAAAAAAAATAAATAAATAAAAAACTGGTGAAGTACATCATAAAGGTAAGTGCACATCTAATTGTGGCATAGATAAAATTTGATTTAATGAGCTTTAAACTTTGAGATTTCACTGGTAGTTAAAATAGAAAGTCTAAACTGACCAATGTATAAAATCCACAAATGCTTATCACTAAAAAAAGAGAATTTCTCTTAATATTCTCCAGCAAGACCACATCACAGTTTGAAATTTTAATATAACATTTTTAACAGCCCAATTATTACTTGTAAATTTCTACGTCAGTTTTCAAACTTTAGGTTTTCAAGATATTTACAGAATGGAAATACATTTGGCTTCTAGAAAGGAGTGAACAAAGGAAGGAAGGAAAGGGAGGGAGGGAAAGAAGGAAGGAAGGAAAGAAAAGCAATATGACGGTATTATAATGTGGGTTTAAAGTTTCTCCTCATTCCAGTCTACTCTTGCATCCAACATGGTTCTGAAATAATGTAATTATACCAACATACATATCTTTGAAATTCTTAATTATAAAACAAGCATTTTAGCAAGAAATAATAAAGCATTACATGTCAGGGGATCAAATTCCTTCAGTCTAGGACCTCTCCCTGGTCTGGTCATTTTCCTGATGCAAGTGACTTCTTAAGAGTGGCTATGGGGAGGCATGGCATAGCAAGATAGCTCAATGGACTAGCTCAACGGACTGAAGTTCCTGCCTAGGCAAGTGCAGGAACCACAATTTGATCCCCTGCACCACAAAAGGCACCACAAGCCACGGCAGCCCTGTGGGCTGAAATGGCCAGAGTCCAGGGCATAGTGGTGCACACCTGCAGTCCCAGCCCTGGGGAGGCTGAAAGCAAGAGGATCACTACAAGTACTAGCTATGTAGTGAGACCTTGCAACCATCAAATACAATAGGAAGGAAGGAAGGAAGGAAAGAAGGTAGGAATCAAGGCTAGGGAGATAGTTCTGCAGTCTAAGTGCCTGCCTGGCAAGTATAAGGACCTAGGTTCAACGCGTATCATGTATCAAATAAATAATGTTTTAAAAAGTGGCTATAGACCAGTAAACATTCTGGCCACCTGGAACCAAAGTTGGGATGTCCTCTTTCAGCTTATCAGAGCTGAAAAGTCTGGATAAATTCCTGGACACTGAGTTTATCTGGGATTTTTGATCCCATTTGGAGGAAGCCTAAGTTTCCAGATGAGTGCTGAATAACACTCAGTGTGGTCTTGCTGCTCATAAAGTGAGGTTATTGTTCTCATTGTAAGATGTGAACTTAAAACAGAGAAAATAAGAAACTAAGTCAAAGTCATATCTTAAACTTGTTAGATAAATGGTGAAACCATGAGCTGAACCAAAACTTTTACAATCTACAAGCTTATTAAAGACTCTGCTCTTCCCTCTCCTCCTTCTCCCCTCCTCCCCCTCATACCCCTCCTCCTCTCCATCCTTTATAAAAAGAAAGCTTCTTGGCACAAGAGTGCAGCATCCAGCTTGGCCTCCAGAGTTTTCCCTATACCAGCAAGTGTTTGGGACAGCAATGCCAACTGCATATCTGTATGGATCTGATCAGCCTAGATCAGAATCAGTTGGTTTCAAGAGAGTGACAAGGATGAACTGCCTGGGACCACCCCCCCACTCAACGCCTATATAACCATCCTTCCAAAACAGGATCAAGAGGTTGACTTCCATTCTGGGCCAGTGTGTATGAAACCTATATTTCTAAACACACTAAGATGCTGTATACACCAGTAGTAGCATTCTTGAAAGGGTTGAAGCTTGTGGTTCAGTTTTAACTCTAAATTACCATTTCACATTGAACAAATCACCACACCCTCCTGCCTCTCAATCTCTGAGGTGGCAAGAAGCAGAGTTTGTTGAGCTGAGGACCCTTCCAGTATTTTAAGTGAAAGATCTTGCTGGAGATAGAAAAGTGGGCTCATTATTTTAGATGTTTATTCCTGCCCCTAGAGCCTGGAAATATACTTTCTCATATAATAGAGGGAATCTGCAGGTGTGGTAAATATAGCCTTTAAAGAAGGCTATTTGTAAACTGGAAATTCCCTGTCTGAGGTGAGAAGGACATATGAAAATGGAGCAAGGCCAAAGTAAAGAAAAGACGCACATGTCAAGGGGTGCTGTGGCTCTAGAAAATGAACAGCAGCAGGAAACTGATTCTTCTGCACAGCCTTCAGAAAGGAGTGCAGGCTTGCTGACCCTTGTGTTGCAGCTCTGGAGTCCCAGGCCAGGCCCCTGACCTTGAGGATAGAAAGACAGTAAATTTAGGTTATTTACATCACTCATTTTTTAATCATTTGCTTTGGCAGCAATAAAAATCTAATATAGAACATTAAGCCCAAATTAAAAATGTTGGTAACTCATAAAATAAATGGATTATGATTATTATGACATGAAGATAAGATATACTATGCATTCAAGTTTCTGCTTGAGTTCCAAAAAAATTACTAGTAGCAACCTTATATCCATTAAGAATCCAAATGCATTCTCTATTGCATTATTTTGTACATTCATGTATTAAAATATTTATGAATATTATAAAATATGCATTTCTCAGGAGAAGGTACTTAAATATTGGTTGAAAAGTGAAATTAACTTGAATCACACTGTAGGAAATGAGGGAATAGTAAGATAATAATGATAGTGTGTTATTTGTTGGTCATTTTATATCAGGAACTTGGCTCAGAATAGACATCTTCAAAGTTTCCCTAACAATAAGCATAGGTACATGCACTATCTAACATATGTAATTGGACCTAGCTCAAAAAGTAGCTTTTGCCCTTAGCCAATAAAGTAGCCCAGCTGGAATTGAAAACAACATTTGCATGGCTTTTGAGCTTCCAATCACTTTGTTTTTTTGCTTCTATTATCAAGGCAAAACTGAACCAGAGCAAACAAGAAACAACAACCAACGATCAACCTCAGGACTTGAGTTCACAGTGTAGCAGGGAAGATAAAAGAAATAAAAAGACAAAATGACAAGTGCCAAAGCAGAAGGGTGTGCAAAGTACCTGGGCTGGCTACTCATAGGGGAACTGGAGGGAGGAGGAAGGCTGCCCAGGAATGGAGCAAAGGCGTTCGGAGGTGAGGAACACAGTCTCCTCAAACACTGCAAGTTACTAAATCCCTCTGAACTATGGCGCAAAAGCCACTGTGCCAAACATTTGTATGGATTTTGTATGAATTGTCTTGGCCAGAAATTCAGAGGAACACAACTTGCTCCTTCTGCGTGGTGTCTCAAAGATAGGACAGAGATGTTGGCCGAGGCCACAACTGCCTTTAGGGTTATTTACTCTCTGTCGGAAGGCAGATGCTGCCTTCAGCAGAGACTCCAGCTGAGCTGCAGCTGGAGCACCTGTGTGGTCTCTGCACGTAGCTGCTCGAGCTCCTTCCAACGTGGTGTCCGGCTTCCAGGGGCAAGCATTCCACGCAAGCACGTGTAGGCTGCATTACCTTTTATGACTTAAGCTTAGAAGTCACAAGACATTGCTTTATTGCAGTCAAAAGCTGGTCTAGTTTCAAGGGGAAGGCACATGGGACCCCCTTCCCCAACTGTGTGGACACAGCAAAGACACATGGTAGGGAGAACATATGGGGTGGGAGATATCCTGCTGCCATGGTTAGAACCCCCATGTATATCCAGGTAAAATAATACAGCTGAATTTAGGTAGTTTTTGGGACTCACAATTGCTAATAGGACAAAGTTACCCCATTAAAAATCATCAGCTTATGTTTGGTTGGTGTACAGGAGAGAGAATGAAATGTGCTTTATATTTTCTTTTGTTCTCCCTGGGTAAATATCTAGTATCTTCTTCTTTACAGAGACGAAGTCCAGGCTTGGTGGATTGTGTACGGATAAAGATATGGGGACTTTACCATGGCCCTGCACATACGCACAGTCTGGGGAAGAAGAGAAAACTCAACTATCAACCTAGGTGAGCCGTTAACCTTAAACTCCCTTCTAAATGTGCCTGTGCACAGCAGTGGCAAGATCTGGGCAGCTGAGATGGATCCAGGAGGAGGAGTGGGCCACCGGAAAAGAGCATGATGGCACTGTCTGGCTGATTAGGGGCCATGCGGTGACAGTGGTTCCTCCATCTGTGGTATTTAGAGTCCAACCAGGCCTAGGAGGATTGTCATGGCAACTTGCCCATCTGCACCGCTGAGCTGAGACAGGATCCCCTTAGCAACCAAGGAACCCGGAAGATGATGCTTAAAATAACCCTGTATGCTCAGGCAGAAATGCCTCTGGAGTTTTATTAACCACGAAGCATCACAGGGCATGGCTTTCACTCCTACAAAATGGATTTTGAAAGCAGGAATTTCTGAGCAAGCACTAAATGCGGTCTTTGCTTTGCAAGGCACACATCTTACTGAACCCAATGAGGATTGTGCCTGTGCCTGAGTTTCTGAAAGTGGCTGCTGGTCACTATTATATAAATTACCTTCAAATAGAGCAGGTGATCTTTGGCTGAAATCACTGGGCTCCATCTAATCTCTTTTCTATTTCTGATTGAAGTTCCATCTGTCTCTCAGCAGGGAAAATAGTTACATTTGGCAAGAGTTCAACACTTGCACCATTTAGCCCAACAGTTCCTTCCTGGTGGCGCTTCCTGCTCAGAACCCCTCTCCAATTTTCCTTCATCTCCCAGGCCTGCCTTAGGCTTGCCTCCCACACGAAGACTCCCTAGTAGCCAACAGCCTTGGCTGTGAATTCCTCTCCTGTCTTGGCTCTGACCACATGAGCCATTCTCCTGTGGCATCAGCTTTTTCCCTAATTGTCAGGAGATGAGTTCATAATCCCTGGCTTCCAATGAAACCAGAAGGCCTTTAAAGGCAGTCTTGTGTGGTTATACTATGACTCAGCTCTCCCAGAAACCTTCATTTATAAGATGTGCAGAAACACTTGGAAATCTTAGTGGTGGCAGCTATGCAATTTCAAGAATATACTAAAAATGGAACTGTGCATGCTGAAAGGATAATTTTAATGATATATGAATTATAAACCCACAACAAAAACTAAAAAATGTGGAAATCATATGTGAATATTCAACAAGTAGACAGAATTAGGAATCTAGGCAGCCACACAATCATAGTTTGAACTTGAGCTAAATAACACATAAGGAATAATTTCTCTTTTGGCCATTGGCATGCCCCTCTTTCACTTACATTAGAAAGGGAGATTTGGCACATTCACCTAACAGCTTTTGGAAATGAACAGGTCTGTTTTCAGATTTTGTTTTTGCTACTTTTTCTGTGTAGTGAGCACTTAGTTCTTCTTAGCTTCTTCATTTATAAAATATTATTTTTAAAAACTTTC